>VZTX01005340.1:0-16884 GCA_013400915.1 Pardalotus punctatus | reverse complement strand
ATATATTATATATATTATTGCACCGTATTTTCTGATCAATAATTTTAAAACCGTGACAATACTGAAACCTCCCAAGAAATGGGGTTTTGTGTGATCTTCCTGTAGAAATGTAGATCCATGGGCGGTGGCTGGAAGGTGCTCAGGGCCAGCTGTGAGTTTGGGGTTTGCCTGCAGACGTTGTCAGGGATGCTCCACAATCTGCTGAGGGTTTGGTTGGAATAATCCCCGGGAGGGGGAGCAGGACAGTTCATTATGGAAAGGAAAGAAAATAAAATAAAACCCTCTCTTCATGTGGATTTTGTTTACCTAAAATCTAATCTTTCGTCTCAATTCATGAGTAGACTGCTGTCAACCTTTGCATTTCCCCTCCTCGTTTTCATTTAGAGTAATTAAAAATTTTCCCCAGCAGTGAAATTTCCAACTTTCCATCTTAAAAGTGATGGAAATGAGGTTTTACAGGGGGAAAATCTTTGGTAAGAAACAGGGACAGATTCACCTCCAGCTCAGATGTCCAAACCTGCTCTGAGCCTCTAAAGCAAATTTGACAGGAACCACGGGATATATTAAGAAGCATCTTCCCAAATGCAAGTCAGAGCCTCAAAAATTAGATTAATTTCAATTAAATTCTCGTTCCCATTGCCAGGAACCAGAATGAGATTAAAGCACAGTGCTGTGATTTTTCTGGGAGAGCTCCCTTGTTTGTAGATTTTTTTTTTTTTAACTGGATGAACAAGAATTTATAGTGCTGTCAATCTGTCACTTTTAATAGCACATTACACATTTCTGAATTTAAAATCAAATCGCACCAATAAAGCTAAAATGGAATGTGGGTACTGTGATTAAGGTGTTTATTGTTCAACTCAATTAAAGGCATAGTTAGGAGGAAAATAAAGAATTTAAATTAAGTATTGCAATAAATAGTTTTAAAACCTTTTAGCTCAGTAACCATTGGTTGTCTGCCAGCAGAAATTTTCTTTTTGAACGCCAGGAAATTCTTCCAAATTATTCATTTTGGGAACTTTTTTTTAACAAGAAGGAAGAGGTTTAGGTAATTTTGGAGTGTCTTGCACAAAGTCTGGCATGAATCATAATCCTCTAGAGATCTTAAAATATCCCCTGGGTTTGGGCTGAGCAATGTGATCTGCAAATCCACCTTTCCAAAGTGGGTCCACGTAAGGAATATTCCATATTTCCACAGCTGTATTTACAAGTTATTAATGGTTATCCATGAATTTGAAAGCTCAGCCCTTGGAATTTGAAAATACAGAGTATTCCATATTTTCTATTGCTTATACAGGTGAATAGATTGCAAAGTTTTATGTAAAAATAGATTAAAGAAGAGAGGTGTCTGAGTAAATTGAAAACCTTATCTCAGTATATATTCAGATATGGTCCCAGAATGGATGAAAGGATTCTATATAAACCCTTAAATGGCTGTGGAGAAAAATCCTAGATCTGTAACACCTTGCAATGTTTTCCTCTTCCCCTCTGAGTTTTCTGTGAGCAACAATCAAATCTGTGCTGTAAACCACAGAGTCATTTCCTCCTTGTCAGTCAAGGCCGTAAGAAAACCCTGATTATTTAACAGCTCAGAAATCTCTTTTTTCCCCCCACTGTGGTTCAAGGTAAGCTCTGACTGCGTGGAGAGAGGAAAAACCTCAAAGCAATGAGTTTCCCACTGCTCCGTGGAGTTAATTGAAATGAATACATCTCTTAAAATCAATGTTTTAAGTGCTGAGTGTATTCTGCCCACCAATATTTAAATGTCAAGTGTTATATGTGTATACACACACACTCACACATATTTATAAAAATACTGTTTTTTGTCAAATTCTTGGCAGTTTTCAGCTGTGTCCTGTTCAGTAAATCACTTGGAATTGTTGCTGGAAAGCTGGAATGCACTGATTTAAATAATTTTTCCTATCCCTCTGCCTGCCTTGGGTAATGTTTGTTTTCAAAGCCCTCTGTTTCATTTCCATTTCAAATGAAATTATTATGCAGAGTTAACCGGTAAAATTTGAGCGGATTAAAAAAACCCAACCCTAATGATAAATTAGAGTTTGAATCACAGGGAATTTCAGCTTCCAATCCTATCAATTGCACACGTGTAGTTTATTATATTCCCGCAGACAAATGCATTTAACACGCTGACAAGTTCCATTTCCTCGCAGCTTTATTACACAAATCACTTATTACAGGGGAAAAATGTCAAATGCCTCCTGCTCTCTGATTTGGAGGGAAAACACAAGGGAATGAGCAGGAAAATCCAGTGTTTGGGTTGGCTGTGGCACCAGCAGCGCTGCTTTTGTCCCCAAAACTCAGGGCCATCCCTCTTTCACCAGGATTTCCTGGGACGGTTGTATCCCAAAAATCCGTGAGCTGCTTTTGGGGATTTGTCTTCCCCATCGCTCCCTGTCAGAAATTTGCCTTCAGAACCATCTGTCAAACAGAACAAGCCAGGAAATATCTCGTGTGTCACTCACGAATGGCTGGTGACTCAAAGTTAAGAGATTACATAATGTTATTTTTGAGGGTAAATATCCCAGGGTGGTTCATTCAGCCTGAGTGGCGGTTTGGCTTTGCAGTGCCCGTTTGCCAGAGTTCTCAGGGTTCATTGTCCTGCTCTAAATTGATTTTTCAGCTTTGGTGAGAATTCAGAGGGATTTTTTTTTTGTTGTTTCAGTGATATCTGTGATTTCTTGTTGTTTGACCATCAGTTCTCAGGTGGTTTTGGGCTGGCTAGGACTGAAAATGTGTTGCCAGGCGTTTTCTATCAGCAGAAGTTCTTGGATTTATGTATTTCTCACCTTATTGTTCTGCTATTCCTGCCTGACAGGCAAAGCAACACCTACCAAAGGGTGTAGAAACAAAAATATTCATTGGGAGCTTTAAATTTCACAAAAAAACCCCAACCCTCGTTCATAAAATCATAGAGTTTTTTGGGTTGGAAGGGACCTTAAATCCCATCCATTCCCACCTCCTTCCACTGTCCCAGGGTGCTCCAAACCCCATCCAATCCAGCCTTGGACATTTCCAGGGATGAGACAGATTTACTTGTGTGGAAATTTCATACCTAAACCCCTCATTTAGGAGAACAAATTATCTGATCACTTCAGAAATAAAACAGTAAAACCACGTGGATTAAAGCAGCAAAGCGTGAGGAGAGCTTTGGGCGCTATTCAGCTTTTGCACAGCAGCCATCACTGAGGGGAAATCATTAATAATTCAGGAAATATTTGAGTATTTGATCTCTTCCTATCAAAGCTTGTAAGTGAGCAAGGTTCAGACAGTGAACAGGGATAATTAATAGAAATCTAACCTTGCTGCTGAAATCGCTTGGCCTTTCATTAGCACTGACAGACGTGTCCTGCAGTCTTTGGAAATGAAAGGAAAATCGACTTCATTTCGGATCTGGGCTGTTCAGCCATTCGGTTGTGTGGAACTGGGTGGTTACTGAAATATCCAAGTACACTTGTTTTTATTTCAGTTTATGGAAAACTGGATTTCTACTGACTTCTTTGGCTTTTTTTTTTTATTTATTTTTACTTTGTCTTTATAATATGGATTAAATCACTGAAAGCTGAATTCAAGACCAGATTTTTTTTTTTTTTTTGTTTCCCCAATTTTTTAAGGACCCAACATCTGCACCCCGCTGAGGGGGAATAATTCAGGTGTGTGACGATTTCCGTGTGTGCATTGTAAGGATGTTCCCAGCTGTTGGCTGAGCTCTTTACAAGCAGGATTAAGGAGCTATTAGAAGCCCAAATTACAGAGAATTAAGCATCTTTGATGCAGCCCTGCCTCCCCAAGCACATTTCCCTCAGAAATGAGCGTTTGTTGTTGAGTTTTGCCAGCGGGGAGAGCAGCCAAGCACAGAGGCTCAAACGCAGTTTAATTGTCATGGCTGCTCTCTGCCGGTTTGGAAACACTTGTTCCATCCTGTCCTGTTCCATGTGCCACAGAAACATCTCCCAGGAGCTCCAGAGCAGGAAAGGAGGGTTTGATGGCGCTGGGTTTCGTGTCCCTGCTTTGGGGCTTTCAGGAGTGACGCTTCAAAGAGGAGGGGGCTGAGGGCACTGGGATAAAATGTGAATTTTGCAGCCACAGGAGTGGGAATCGCTCTCATCTCTACATGCCTGGGAAGGAATTCCAGCCAGGAGTGGAACTGCTTTGAGCTTGATTCACCCCAAGCAGGCCCAGAGACACTTCAGAGACAAAGTCAAAGCAGTGGGGATTTGCTTTATTCGGGTGTGGGGGATCGCTCCTCCAAACACACACACACCTCGGCACTGCCAACTCACAACATTATGGGTAACATTCATGCATATTCATCACATTCCTCAAGATAGGAGTGGTTATGCAAATAATTTCTCGGAAATCATTAATATCATTAACACGTGTGCCACACATGCGCTGTGTGTCCTGGTGGTCTTCGGGGGTCTTCTCGTGATGAAGATCTGGCAGTCTTCATCACAGTGCACTTTTCACCTTTCTCTCTGGGCCATGCGTGGTACCTGGTGGGGATGATTCAGCAGTTTCTGTGCCGCCTTCAAAGAGATTCTTGTCCCTCTTTATCTTGACAAGATTAAGGAAATCTTGTTTTTCTAGTTTTTGGGTTTTTTTTAGAATTCACATATTCTGTCTCTCAATAGTTAACTTGAGTTACCTGTTGACCAACTCTTTCTCAAGCTCCAGCCTTGCCTTTGAGCACCAGCCTTGCCTTTGAGCACCTCCCATCCCACAGGAATGGAGGGAATGGCAACATCCCATAAAACATCCCCGTGATTTTCTGCAGAGGGGTCCCTTGTGCTCACCTGGAGCTTTTGAGGCCGGTTGTGGACACGAAGATTTTACTGATGATCGTTTTCAGCCAGCTTTGCTCCAGTCTCACTCTCTCCTGCTTCTCAGATCCCTCTTGCAGGAGGATAAAGGGGATTTGTTCTGATTTGCCTTTTCCTGCTGCTGGGGGTCCCTGAAGGAGTGTGGGGGCAGCTTCTCAGCAGGGAGGTCCCATCCAGGAGGAGCCTCGGGAATATTCAGCAGCCTCCATCCCACGAGGCTGGAGGGAACTGATCCATCCCTTGCAAATAAGTGGGCTCAGAGAGTGAAATCCTGGAGATGAACTCCCAAAGATAGAAGTGGCTGAGGATTGGGAAAAGCTGGATGATTCTTGTTTTCTCCTTGGATTAGTTTTCTAAGTCAATATTTTACCTTTTCCATGTTCTAAACGGTACCATCTTTATGTAGCCGCTCCTATTTTTTTTCCAATATTTGCTTTAATATGATGGTTCCACTTCTTCCCAGTTAATCCCAAAAATTGCCACACGCTGCATAAATACAGAAAATATGGCACAAGAAATCATGGTGAGATTCATCCTGTCCTTAGAGACGGTGAAAACACAAAGTACAGGATCATAAAGCTCTGTTTATAATCCATCAGTGCTCTTTGCCTTTGTGTTTCCAGGACATTTTTTCCTTTTTTTTCCCAAATGTCACCTCCCTAAAATGTCCTAACCTCAATGTCTCTGACTTCCCTTTTCTTGGAGAAAATGAGGTTACACTGTCCCCTCGTTTCCCCCTATTTATTTGAAATATTTTGTCCTTCTCACATATTTCAGCAAGGATCTTGGAATGCTTCCACATAGGACTGCATCGAGTTCTTAGATACACTCAAAGCCAATAATCCAGCTGCCCAAGGTGGGTTTAAAATGAAATCCTGGCCCCAATCACTGAAGTGCTACTTGAAAATATCCATGAACAGGCCAGAGATTATTTCCAGCCACTGATAAAAGTAAGAGCTTTTTTTCTGCCTTTAAAGGAAAACAATCAGATGCTGGATCACCTGATTGGCAACTTGTTTAATGTTTTGCCTGCTTAACTCCATTATGAGGGAAAAGATCCCTCGCAGTGTCTCTTGATGTGCCTAAACAATCGATAAATGAAACGGCTAATTTTAAAAAATCCATTTCTAGGGGCACACAGCGATTTAATTAATTGTGGTTAGGAGCAAATTGGGATTGATTAGTGCTCATTGTTACTTAGTGCTCCTTTCTCTTGTTATTATTCGGTGCTGTGGTAGAAAATATGAAAAGTTGGAGAAAGCCTTTGTTTCTTCCAGCATTGCAAGAGTAGAAATCTTTCCCAATGAGACTCAAGTCAATACACGGAGTTAACAACTCTGGCGTTTTAAAAGCACTATTTGTGAGTTATGTCGACAAAAATGTATAAATTTCTACTTTTAATATCTATTTCTCTGATGAATATATAGAATATAGAGGGGCTTTTTCCAAGAGCATGTAGGGAGTGTTTTAGCTCAACTTTTTCGGTAGTTCATTCTCCCTGGATGTTTCACAATTGGATATAAAAAAATTACAAATAATACCGATGAATGCTGAAATTGCTTCCATAACCAGCGTAAAATGAATCTAAATATATGTGACAGTCAATTTTGTGACTTATTTCTCTATGGGGAAAAATGATAAGAGCATAAAATGGATAAATACCTTCTAAATGCTGAAATTATCAATTCTAGAAAGTGAACAGTCAGGAGGGCTGGGGAATTGATAAGGAAGAGTTTCCACAAGTCACATCCAGCAGGAATTTGAGGCTTTTAAAGAACTGATCAAGTGTTTCTGTCTTGTGTATAAAAGATAACAAACAGAGTAAAGAGAAATTTATATCATGAAAACCTGGCTGTTCACAATGAGCAGAAACGGGGAGAGGAATAGGTGTGGGGCTTTATTTATTGTGATATTGTAGAAATTGAAATTTAATGCCTTCATAGTTTATTTCTTTATTTCTTGCTGGATGTAATGACAGTCCCTAAAAGCAAGGATCATTTTCAGTTCGTTTTCAGTGGTATTTTGGCAGAATTCTTTTGCATTCAGGGAGTGAGAAATGCAGAAGTAATGCAGTGTTTGAGTTCAGGACTAAATTCTTGGACCAGTAAAACCTTTTCAGTATGGAACTTGAGAGTTACAAAAAAAAAAAAAAGGAAAACAAAAGGAAGCGAGCTGAGGGAATTGGATGGAAAATATAGAGAATAAAGCTTTTATTTTAACATCTCCTTTTCCACCAGGTCGCTGATTTTTTTTTTTTTTAATTTATTTTTTTAAACAAGGAAGATTTTACTTTTACAATGTCTTTAAAAGTGCTCTGGGACTTAGGATCTTCCACATTTTGGGCTGTGGAGGTGGAATGTTGGGTGGAATGTTTGATTTTTCTACCTGTGGTGCCGGTTCCTGGCAGTGTGACCAGGAAATCAGCCCATGATTGACTCAGTCCCGTTCAGTGCTGCGGGGTTATCACTGAACAAACCCTCTGTGTGTTTCATTCGTCCATTAAATGAATTTTTCCCAGCCCTCAGAAATATGCCCCAAACTTTGCCCTCCCCTTTGCGGGGAACAGCAATGGAGATAAAAAAATGAGATGGTGAGAAAGGAAAATCTGAGTGCTGGCCTCAGAGTTAATTGCAGAGTTAATTAAAGAGTTTTGGAGTGGCTCTCCAAGGCAGCCAAGGGCTCTTCCAGCTGTTGAGCACCAGGATATTCCCTGGAAGAGCCAGTCCTGGGGCTGAATGAGCTCGGAACAGGGCAGAGAGTTCTGGGCTCTGGAGAGCACAAACAGATGGAATTCTGATTTAATTAGGACTGAATATTTCCCTGCGTGTGGAAGTGAAGCCTTCACAGCGTGAGAGGGGACCCAGCAGGTTGGGCAGCCCCTCCTGCTCTCTGGGCTGCTGCCTCTCCCCACAAAAACACCCCAAAAACACCCCCAAAAACCTGGAAAAAACCCTGAGAGCTGGAAAAACCAAACCAGGGAGAGCTGGAAAAACCAAACCATGGAGAGCTGGAAAAACCAAACCACGGAGAGCTGGAAAAACCAAACCATGGAGAGCTGGAAAAACCAAACCACGGAGAGCTGGGAAAACCAAACCAAGGAGAGCTGGGAAAACTAAACCATTGAAAGCTTGAAAAACCGAACCACAGAGAGCTTGAAAAACCAAACCATGGAGAGCTGGAAAAACCAAACCATGGAGAGCTTGAAAAACTAAATTATTGAGAGCTGGAAAAACCAAACCACAGAGAGCTTGAAAAACCAAACCATTGAGAGCTGGGAAAACCAAACCAGGGAGAGCTGGAAAAACCAAACCACAGAGAGCTGGAAAAACCAAACCAGGGAGAGCTGGAAAAACCAAACCATGGAGAGCTGGAAAAACCAAATTATTGAGAGCTGGAAAAACCAAACCATGGAGAGCTTGAAAAACCAAACCACGGAGAGCTGGAAAAACCAAACCATGGACAGCTTGAAAAACCAAACCACGGAGAGCTTGAAAAACCACCAAGAGCTCGACAGTGGAACCTGAGATTTGGCATTTACTGGGCATGGGGGGGAGCTAAATTCTGGCTCCCATTCCCTGGGAGGATTCTGTGGCGCAGTCCAGGCTAAAACAAAGAAATTGCTTCTCTTTAGATTTGGGAAGAGCAACACGGCTTTGAGGGGTTTTCCTGAGCCATGTGTTTGTTCCCCATTTTCCTTGGGATTTTTCCTTGTGCTCCTCCCTTCCAGAAGCTGCCTTGTCCGTGCTGTTCAGCGAGGTTTCATTGCTCAGCATTCCGTGACTTTTCATCCTTTTTTTCTACTACCACGTGCATTAATTTCTGTGCCAAATCCATTATTGTAATGCTTTTTAATACTTTCTCTTCCCCTGGTGGTCGTTGCCACATTTTTGTAACGGATCCTTATGTCTGAAGAATTAATTACATGAAAACCAGCTCAAGCAAGGAGAGGCAACTCGTTTTAAACTCATTTTAAACTCATTTTCAAGCTCGTTACCTGGGAGTTCAGAGAGATGAGCAGCTTTTAGGGAGGGTTTGGAAAGGTTTCACACCTGGAGCTGTTTTTGGGGTGCTGTTCTTGGGTAGCTCAGCTCTCCCCACCCGCCCCGCTGCCGAATCCCCTGGCCAGAATAGATTTGTAGCTGCCATGATCTGTGGGATCATTTTCCTGGGTTTCTTGTGTAGTTTTGAGAAAACTCAGTGTTTTTCCCAAATTAAAGGCCCTTTTGAGCTGCTGCAATCCTGGAGTGACCTGTAAGGTGATGCTTCCCTCAAGGACTCAATTTGTAGAAACAACCTCACGCTCCTGGGTAACTTTCCCCTCCTCTGCTGAGCTGTCAGGCCCCGACAAAACCAACCCCAAAGCCCTTTCAGAGGTTTGGGAATGAGCAGCTGAACTTTCCTGTTTCCTGTCTTTCCACTGTGTGCCGTGATAATACATGAACACGATTTTAGACGTTTGTTAGCAGCAGCACAATTGTGGCTGTAAGGGGAAATAATGACTTGGAAGATGTAATTATGTAGAATGTTTATAAAAAATTGGTTTTTTTCAGGATCCCTGTGTTCAGGGGACTGATAAAAGTGTGACTCCTTCAGTGTTCCCTGGAAATAAAGTTCAGCTCAAGTTCTTTTTGCAGCTCTGGGAGTGCTGTGTGTGAGGAGATCACAGGAGGGAAACACTGAACGAGACACACAAGTGAAATTATTTGGTTTTAGGACTGAGCATGATTGGCTGTATTTTTTTTTTTTTAAACGTGATCAGTAACTATTTTTCTAATTTCTAATTATTATTTCTAATAGTTTTCTGATTTCTAATTTTTCTAATGTGGGTCACTGTGGCCATGCCGTGGGTTTATCTGTGGGATTGCCCTCGTGTCCAGATAATTTTAGTTTGATAAATAACGCAGGTTCTGGTGTCACCGATGTGCTGCTGAAAACTTCACCCTCAATCACAGAATTCCTCATATTCATAATTCCTCGATTTAACTCCTCAGTGCCAGGGCAGTTCTGGCCTTTCCAGTCTCTGTCTCACACACCCCCAGTGTCAGGACTTTTCCAGTCTCCACTTTTCCCAGCCATAATGTCATTTTCCCAGCTCCAATTTGTCAGCACAGCCCATCCTTGCTGCAGAACACTGCAGACTTTGAATGAAAGAGAAAAGAGAGGGAGGGAGGAATTTTTAAATCTCCATGTTCCCTTGCAATGGTAATTTCTCCTTAACGTGCAGGAACTCTGTAGCCAGCAGGCACTGAATACTGAAGAGAGATTTTATTGGAAAGAGCCTTTTTTCTTCCATTCCTCTCTTCAGAATCAATAGAAACGACAATTTCTTCCTCTATCCAGGGATTTTTATGAAAATAGCTGATATTTCACAGCTCTGGCTCTCACCTGATCAGCCCTTGCTGCAACAAGATTTTCCCAGTGTTCCCTGAGTCCCAACAAGTGCTGAGCATCACCCGAGTGAGCCACGGTGCTCCTGAGGTGATTCCTGGAGAAAAACTGGATTCCTGTGGAATCCCAGAATGGTTTGGGTTGGGAGGAATCCAAGATGATCCAATTTCAGCCCCGGGTGCTCCATCAGGATTGAACTCCAGGCACCTCAGATTGGGGACTTTACCTGGGCTGGATGCAACCTTTGGGTCCCCATGGTTCCCCACAGGGAATTTAAAGTCTTTTTAGGACCTAATCTCCTTTTTTCTGAGGCTTTTTTCTAGACAGAGATATTCAATGCCAAAGCACAAAAACTCTGCAGAGATCACGGATAAAAACCCACAACAAAACCCACCCCAAAAAAGGAGAGGAGTTGCAGCAGTGGGAAAGCAGGTNGGCTTTTTTCTAGACAGAGATATTAAATGCCAAAGCACAGGAACTCTGCAGAGATCACAGATAAAAACCCACCCCAAAAAGGAGAGAGCAGTGGGAGAGCAGGGTTGCATCCCAAAAGTTCTGATTGAGTTTAAAATAAAATGTGGAGAAAAATAAATGTAAAAAATGTAGCCCCTAAAGTGGGTAGGCAGCTTATCAATACTTTAATTGGCTGTTTATTTCAGTTGGACTTGGATTTCATGGTGTGATCCTTTTCTCTTTGCTTCTCCAAAATCTTTACACACTTGTAAATTCAAACACTGAGAGGTGAATTGATTTTATTTCGTGTATTTCACGTGTTTTGGTCTGCACCGGGGTTGGGTGTGATACATGAATGTATTTCCAGAGCTGTGTGGTTTTAGGTTAGGAAAAATAGAGTTTAAATTAAGTAAAAACTGAGTTAGAGTGTCCTGTGTAGCACTGGCTGAAGTTTGATATAATGGAAGTGTTTTAGTGGCATTCATTATCTGAGGAGCGCTGTTCTCATTGTCAGGATAAAATGGAAAATCCTCCTGGATCTTATGGGGGTGCTTGGAGAAATTCACTCACATATTCCTCCCTGAAGCTCAGAAAATTGTATTTCTTTAACCATCTGGAGACTCGCTTATTATTTCCCTGCCTTAATAAGGCCTCCAAAACACCCCTTATTCACCAGCTCAGGGCCAAGTGGGGAATCAAACAATCTCCCAATTTACTCAGAGGGAAAAGATGCGTGTGCAGCCCTAATTTCCAGCTCGAAATTGGCAAGAATGGCTGGAACAAGGAACAATCCATTCATTTTTCCAGCCCTGCTTCCAAGCCCGTGCCTTTGGGTTAATTGGTTTTTTGCCCTCCACACTTGGCTGCACCGAGCCACAAGATTTCGTGGCTCTCTCAAACAAAAAACTTTCCTTTTCTTCTTTTAATGAATGTAGGTTTGTGTTAGGAGTAATAAAACATGGCAAAGAAATGAACATTTAAGGTAAAAAGTGTGGAAATGGTGTTTAGCCCAGGATTGTGATTCCCATCTCAAAGCACAGTTGCTGGAATCTCTAATTAATGTGTTGTCATTAGTGAACAGCTGGAACACAAACTCTGACAGAGTTTATGCTTTTGCAAAAGCATAAATATGCTATTTTTTTTTTTTTTCTGCCTTTTCAGTTATGGAAAGCATGCCATGGAATTAGCTTTATCCATTTTGGTCACTTGTTTTGCTGGAGAATCCTCCCGGAGCAGCTCTGGCTGGGTTTCCTCCCTGTAACCCTCTGTTAATCAAGATCAGAAACAATTAGCAGTGCCTGCTTTAAACCGCTACTGCTAATGAAAGATAAATTCATTAGCAGACAGATTTTGATATTCAGTATTTTCAGGGCTGAATTTTTGTCTGCTTTTGGAATACAACATTTAACGTTTCTGATTTAAAAAGGGGAGTTTTGTGACATGATGAACATGTGTGAAATCCTGAATATCATTTATGGGCAGAGCTGTTTTTCAGCCGAGGATCTTTCAGCCATTGGAGCGCTCATAGCAAAGCCATGAATCAGGTGCTGAATTCATCTTGAGAAAAACAACAAAGCAGTGCATCACTAAGTAAATCCCTGACAATCTGTTTAGTATGTTAATCATAAAAAATGTCCAAATATGCCTGACTTAGACTCAATTTTATTTGGTTTTATGGTTAATTTACACCCCTCCTTCAGTTACAGGTGTTTAGGAGATTTAATGCCTCTTTAAAGTGTCCAAACGCCCTCAGCAGTGAGCCAACATCTGCAGTTGGTTGTTTCTCTCAAACCGCACTAAATTATTGCAGCAGCAAACAAATTCACTCAATTTGAGGTGTCTGACTGGTTTATTCCTGGCTGACAACTTTTAAATCTCACACACAAATTTTCCTGTGCCAGGGCTGAGTTTGCTCTGCCCATCCCACGCTGTTGGCAGATGGGGAGGGTGGCACTGCAGACACCGTCAGTGCTTTATTAAATGTTGTGCAGCTTTCCCAGGGTTGCTTTTTAAAAGTTCTGTCCTCCAAGATAATGAACAATAATTTTTTCAGCTCCTTTGTCCGTGGAGGGTTCCATGGCAGCTCTGTCCATGGATATTCTTGTTTGGAATGGGCAGAGGTGATGTTTGCTCCAAGAGGCTTCAGCAGAGGATTCCTCATTATAAAGACCCTGCAAAAAAAGCCCTTTTGTTTTTAGTGATAATTTTCCGGGTGCTGACCTGGATTTTTTCCCACCTGGATGGATGCCAGGGCGCTGCACATTCAGCCACCATCGGAATTATTCTCATGAGAGCCCCCGTGGCACAGGAAATGATCCAGTCTGTGTCAGATAATGGTGCAGGTGATTTTGGTCCTGAGCCAGCTCCCCAGGGTGAGATTTTCTCTCCGTCTGGCCATCTGAGCTCTGTGCTTCTGCTTCTGCCATCACCTGTTAGGAAAACCAAAGGAGAGGGAAGGAAAACTGAAACACAAGTGGCAAAAATATCTGGCAGAACTCTGAGGCTAACAGCTTTTAGTCTGTGTGATTTTTTTTTTTTTGCCTACAAATCACTGAGCTCTGCTGCAGATGGGAATCCCAGGAAACTCGACTGTAAATCTGTTGCATCATCCAAGCTTTATTAAATGGCCACAACCTCTTTTGGTTTCTCCTCTGCGACACATTTTGTAAAGGATGAAGTGGCACTTCAGTGGTTTAAACAGATTTTTATCTGCATGGGAGAAATTCTCCCAAAGAAGGATGGAAAAAGGGGCATTTCCAGCAAGAAACAAGAAAAAAAAACAAACCAAACCAAACCCTGCAAAAAAGTTCTTGTGTGTTTTACCGACCTGGATGGACCATTGTTTAGAGAAATTATGTGTATAGACATAAGGAATAGTTGAATATATCTGTTTATGGTTTATTTTATTTCACTGTATTTTTCTCACAGGTCATTTTGGTATGGCAGTATATTTTGTGGTGGCACATACAGTTTTTACTGACTCGTTCCATGATATTTTAGGCCAGAAGAATATGTCCCCATAATGGCTGAATTGTTTGTTTCTTCATTTTGCTTAATGCCATTAGATTTTTTTTTTTTTTGAGGTTTATGAACTAAATTAAAGCTGCAGGAAAATGTGTTTCCTGTCAGCATGGTCTGCAAAGCAGAATTCGGGGATTTCAACATTTCAAGTCACATTTTCAGCCTTTGTTTGTGTGATGGATGTTCTGGCCCCTGTGTGCATAGGGCATCGAGCCACCCTCATTAATTTCAGTGGATGTTTATTCCTGAAAAAAAGGGCAGCTCAAGACATTAAATTGGTTTTTTTTCCCTGGGTTTATGAGTAATTCTAGGATTGTGCAAACACTCCCTGCTTTGCTCTGCAGGGTGGGATTCCGAGTAGGGGTTTTTGTGGGGAACACCAAACCTGTCCTCTGTGATTTCCTCATCCTGTTTGCTTTTCCTTTCACATTCTATTAAATATTCTCCAAAATCCGCCAGGATTCAATCAGTCTAAGCCCCTATCTCCAGTCATCAGACAAGGTCAGGGTTTTAATCTCATTTGTTTGGATTGTCAGGCGTGTTTTACCTCCCCCGAATGGTCATGTTCCTGCTACAAATTACATTTAGAACATAACGAAGCAACTGCTGGAGGATGATATTTCTAATCAGAGGGTCGAGCCAAGCTCTGGCCGCCTGGCTGTGTAGGGTGGAAGGGCTGGATGTTGTCAATCTGCAAAAACACTTTTTGCCCATCAAAAGCTGTGTTGTGCGGTGAATCCATGGTCCCGCTGCCTGACCCAGGCTGCTCATCCCAGAAGGAATTCTGTACCCACACGATGGGTGTCGTGCAACAGCAAAATGCTTGGGAATTCCAGGATCTTCCACCAGTGGGCTCTGCATTCTCCCTTTGCGCCTCAAGTGCTTCTGTTTCACTCGGAAATTCAGGGAATTGCAGCTGTTCTGCTCTTGCTGGGAAGTGGAAATCCTGGTTTTAGGAAATTCTGATCCATCTGTGGGGTTATCCC
Source organism: Pardalotus punctatus (assembly GCA_013400915.1). Taxonomy (NCBI): domain Eukaryota; kingdom Metazoa; phylum Chordata; class Aves; order Passeriformes; family Pardalotidae; genus Pardalotus; species Pardalotus punctatus. Next base: position 2,195 of record VZTX01005340.1, on the reverse strand, counting down.
GTGGGATTGAACATCCTGAGGTATCCCAGTCCTGAACCTCCCTCTGGGCTCTGTGGTGCCTCTGTCTGAGGATGCTTCAAGGAGTGAATATTTGGGCTGTACATGTCAGGAAATTTTAATTGGCATTATGAGGAAAATGCNATTGAACATCCTGAGGTATCCCAGGAAATTTTAATTTGCGTTATGAGGAAAATGAAATTATAATATTGGACAGCGATTTCAGTCTGGGGGTCCTTCTCTTGATTTATTTTCATCTTCAGTTTGGAAATGGTTTTAATTTCCCAGCGGAAGGAAGCTGTGGGAGGGTTTGGGGCAGAGCAGAGCTCCTGGCACCTCATCCCTGCCCCGGCTCTGGTCCCCACCGTGCCCTCCTGGGTGTGTCCTCTGCAGGATTCTTCCTGCAGAATGAGCAAAACAGGACAGAAAGCACAAAATTCCCTTTCCAGCCCTCTCCCTGCTGGGTTTGGAGCTGGTTTAGGACAGCAGAGCCCTCACTTTCTCTGTGGCCACGCACTGCAAAAATGGATAATAAATAACGCGAGTGAAATGCTGCAGGGTAAAATCTCAGAGCCAGGGCTGGGTGTCCTCCATGTGAAAAAGTTGGAGAGAAAAAGCGAAGGAGAAAAAGCCAAATGTGCCTGAAACTCCTGCAGGAGCCCTGTATAATCCACAAGTCTCTCTGAGGGTCACTCAGGGGTTCATGGGCTGTAAATTCCCCCAGTGCAGGTAATTTCCAGGGCAGGTGAATCCATTCCAAGGCAGATTTTCAGCCCTGACTTCCCAATGAAACCAGATTATGCTGTAAATCTTCGTGTGGTGAGACCTTCTCTTAAAAAAAGATGTCTCTGTCTGACAGAGTGCTAAATCTTTTCCTTTTTTAGAGGGTTTTTTGCAGCTTTCAGTCACTGTTCAGGATAGTAAATTTTCTCTGGAGTCCTCATAAAGATGACATGGAGGTGCCTTTGGAAAATAACAGGGGGACCTGAATTTCACAGATTGGTTTTAAAAGAAAATCAATCCAAATATATGTATTTTTTTATGTGCTAGTGATGTCAATGAGTAATGTTTCTCAATTATGAAAAAGCAGTTTAGGATTAGCAAAAAAGCTGATATACACCTCACCACAATGGCATCTTCTCTGAGGAAATTGTTGACTTTCTTCTATTTCCTTTGTGCACAAACCTTTGTAGGTAATCCCAGTCCTAGAAATAAATACCTTCCCTCCTTTCTGCATGTCTTCATTTATTTTTTTTTTTCTCTCAAAAAAGTCAGTTCTTTGGCCCAAAGTTTTAGCTGGGGTAGAAGTGAGTATAAAACTCATAAAATGGGGATTTACTAAATAAATGCCAATGGGCTGCTCTAATAAATTTATGCAGAGGGCCTGAGCAGCCCAATTAATTAGAGAACAAAGCATCTCCTTACGAACAAATATTTTGTTTTCCGCAGTGAAAGCACAAGGTGGAGGTGCCCAGTTCTCTTTATTATCCCCAAGGAATCGATCTGTGATTTATCAGCACCTCCATTTCCTGAGCTCTTGGTTTCTCCACAAGTCTGGAATGAGAACTTTGGGGCTTTGTTTATTTTCCCTGGGCAGTTCAAGGTCCTGTTTGGAAAATGCCAATCCTGCCCGAGCTCCGTTGTCACATCCCTCACTCTGCATTTTCCTGCATTTTTATCCTGCTTTGATTCTCCTTCAGTGCCTCCCCAAGGACCACGGAGAGAGGTCTTTTTCACCCAGTGCAAAGTGATCTTGAAATGGGATGTTGGGAAGCGTTGGATTTTTTCTGTCCTGGAAAAAGCTCCTTGCCAAGGGCTGTCACCAGGATGAATTCGTCCAGCACAAGTCAGTGTGTTTCGAATTCACTCCCAAAGCTGTGGTTTAAATTATTTTGGCTTTTTCTCTGAGGCCAGCCTCCTGAAAATGCAAAGCTCTGGAATGGTTTTGGGCAGGCAAACCAAAAATTCCTCTCTGCTGTGCTAGCATCCTTGGGGTCTTTTTCCACAGCAACCCAAATCTCTTGGCCTCATTCCCAGGGTGCGGTGTGGAGGATCTGGAGCAGATTCTTGGGTGTGCCAGGGGTTGAAAAAACCTTTTGTCATAGACAGGGGCACCTGCAGCAACTTGAGGATTTAAAGCCCTGTTCAGATCCACGGCAGCTCCTGGGGGCTGCTCTTGTCTGGAATATCCCCAGATT
>VZTX01005331.1:0-27588 GCA_013400915.1 Pardalotus punctatus | reverse complement strand
GCAGTCAGGTCCCCGGGATGCAGCAGCCCCGCTGGTCCAGCGCCGGTGAGCGCGGATCCGCTCTTTAAATGCAGGCTGCAGCATCCCGGCCCTTCCTGCTCCCCGGGACTCACTGCCGTGCCTTCATCCCGGATCATATGGGGCTGATGTAGGAAAAAAAGCCAAGATTCAGGATCCCCAGCACGGGGAAATCAGCTGGAAAGAAATGAGTCAGCAGGGAGAGCAGCAGGGCAGCGCCGTGCTTTGGATGAAATGTATTTCCCGGCGCTGGCTTCCTTCTCCTTCCCTGCTGCCTTGAATAGGAATTGAAATGGAGCTAACAGAACAAACCCCGGGTATTTATCCCTGGATGTGCTGTTTGCCAAGCCTTTCTGCCCCGATGTCCTCAGAAACGCCAGCCGGGTAGGGGTCTGTCTGCCGCAGGGCTCGGCGGAACCCGGGCTCGCAGGGCTCGGCAGCCCCGGCGGAGCAGGCACGCTGAAGGCAGAATCACACCACATTTCTAGCTAAGATGGCTTCTGACTTCAAGCCACTAATCGCCTGCCCTGAATCTTTGTTGTCCTCGGTTACCGATGTGCCATGGATCACGGCTCGCTGCCTGCAGCAGGCAAAGCAGAATTCCTGTGGAGGAGCCGCAGCCTGGGCTCCATCCCACGCTCCGTGGCCCCGCGGTGCGCTGGGCTCCGTGACCCACATCCCCTGTCCCCCGGGGGTGGCTCCGCTCTAGGGACACCTCGAGGGCTTCTGTGGCTGCAGAGCTGTGACACCGAGCTGTGACACCCGCCCTGCTGCCCAGCCTCTCGCCTGCATCCAGCCTCGCAGGGCAGGGACACTCCAGGAGATGATTTACACTCTTCCTCCAGTTAACGTTGCCTAAACCTGGGAATTACAGGCTATTCGCTGTTGGTGGCACTCATGGAAACACAAAGGGGTCAAACACAAACACAGCCACGGCACAGGAGCAGGCCCAGCTCCAGGGACAGCAGGGCAGGAGCACGAGGCCTTTGGGATTTGGGGATGATGCCCAAGGGAATAAATCTCTGCAGCCCGGTCTGCAGAGATCCCAAGGACAGCACCTGGGCCATGCTGTGGGTGTGGAGGATGAGGTGGCAGGGACTGCTGCCAACACCTGCCAGGAGAAAAATTTATGGAGTGAAGAAAGGGACAATGCAATGTAGCTTTTAATTAGAAGAAAGCAGGACTGGAAAGAGAATTGCTTTATGTTGGCTTAAATATTTTATGTAATGCAGAGTCAAAGCACATGACTTTGGTAAAAATAGTATGTTTTAAAATAAACCATTCCATGTTGTGGTTTTTTGTTTTTGTTTTCCAGCTTTTGCAGAGAAATCCACCTTATACCTTGGGCACGAGATTTCCCCTGACACACTGGCCAGACACCAAAATTTACACCCATGCTGGACTCGTACCTGCCTACACGGGCTTTATACCACGTAAGTTCATCAGCTGAGTGAAAATGAAAGTCACTAATACTAATTACTGGGTTAAGTAGTGCTGTCATTGGCTGGAGTGGCACAGAAGTGAACAATTACTGAGATATTCCACGTGGGTTGTAGGGTTTTTTCCGGTCTGTGCCGACGTGCTGGAGCTGTGCCATGCCCTGCCTGGCTGCAGGAGAGCCCAGCATTCCCAGCCTTGGAGAGGCTTCACATTTCCAGCCACCACCCCCCTGCCGAGGCAGGGGAGGCTCAGTGACATCCCACCTGTCACATGTCAGGAAATGGATTTGTTCTAAAAAGCTTGAGGTCTGATAATAAAATGGAAAAGGTGGATGATATGAAGGGGTTGAGAAAGCACAAAAAGGGTAGGGAAATGCTATTTGCCATCAGGACAGGTCCCTGCCTGAGCCCTGTGATGTCTTGGGCTGCCTAAAAGGAGAGCTCTGGAGGAATTTTGTCTGTAAGGGGAAGGTGTGTCCACGCACCTGAAAGTATTAACGTACCAGACTAAAAAATCCCAACAAATCAGCAACTTACACACTGCTGTGTTTGGTCACAGCTCAGTAATGTGGGTGGGAAATCATGGAGCTCAGCTGGGAAGAACCCAACTCATCATTTGTCCTTACCGCAGTGCAGAGGGGAGAACTGGAAGATACAAAATGTGGCAGGGTTGAAAGCAAAGGGTGGGAAAACAACTCTCCTGGCAGGGCTGGGCTGTGGCTGATGGGGAGATTGGGCCCAGAGAGGAGAATGTTGAGGTGGCTTTAGGGAGACTTGTACTGGGCCTGGGCAAGCCAAGCAGGAACAGTGGCCATGCAGGGACCTGAGGGAGGGACTGAGGGTGAGGATGGGGACATCTCAACATGGCTGGGACAGGGGAGGCTGGACAGGCCTTCTGCTCAAAGCTGGGTGTGGTGACACCGCTGCTGTCCCTGGTTACCCTCACCCTGTCCCCTCCTGGGGTGGCTCACGGTGTCTCTGGGGTGTTTTGGGTTCCCCAGGGAGGGCTGTGGTCACAACCCACAAGGTTGTACCCAAACCTGAGTCCCCTGGAGAGAAGCTGTTCTGAGCTATTCCTGAGGCTCTGGTGCTCTGCCCTCCTGCAGAGGCTCCTCAGGGGAGTGGGACCCCTGGAGCTCTGCCCCAAACAGGACAACACTGTCCTGCCCTCAGTGCGCAGCCAGCCAGGGAGTAATGAGCAAGAAAAACCCACCCTGAAATCAAGGGCAAGAATCAGCTCCTCAGTATTACTTCATGCTTTAGGAAGCTGCTGCCATCTTTTCCCCTCCAGCCTGTTCCCCTGTGCAGGTCTGACACTGGGCCCTGTCCCTGCAGACATTCCTACTTCCCTGCCTCTGGAGCCACAAGTCAGCACAGTTTTAACTGCCCCAACCAGTCTGGCTCTGGGTGGAGAAAATTAATTAAGGCAGAAAAACCTTTAAATAAAAGCAGTTATAATTTAGAATGCTGAACAGAATTTCTTCAGCAAGGAAGGAGCCTGTTCCCTCTTGTCCAGATAGTTGGTGACACCTTTGTCACTTGAAGTGACACTGAGCATGAACTGTTTCTGTTGTAAAAATCTGCCATATTAATACAGGGTTTTTAGGAGACAAACCAGTGTCAGACACCAGTGTCAGGTGTTCAGCTCACCCCAAAAGCAGAGGCTGCACCAATACCTGCTTTTCAAAACCTCTAGTGATTTTTTTAAAAGTGCAGCCCTGCATGGGACAGCTTTCGTGTCACCTGTCACAGCTGTGCCCAGTGCTCCCTCCCTGCTGGGTGTAGGTGCTGAGGAGCTGCAGCAGAGCAGCTCAGCTGGTGCCACAATACCCAGTGCCCAGTTGGCACCATTTTGTGCCCAGGCAGCTCAAACCTCCTGCAGCCCCTGCTCGGCCCCTGCCAGGCCAGGCTGCAACAGGCCACAGGCAGCTACCTAAATTTAGATACAGCATGGAGTTAATTCCATCCTCCCTGTCAAACATGCCCCCCCTCCAGCAGTACCTGATTCTAAGGGAATACCAGAGTTTCTTCAATCCCCACACTACCAGGAGCAGGGCTGCCATGGTGCCAACGACACAACAGGCGTCACCTGGCTGAGGGTGGGAGAAGGATGGTTGCCAGGGACAAGGTGGCAGTGCTTGTGTAAATCCATTGTTTTTCTTCTCCAGACCTGTGGGACACCTACAGGCCCACGTATGGGAACGGCACACGGGAATCTTAGCAGCTTGAACAGAGGAGACAGGGACGTGCACTGTGAAAACTGCTTTAATGGTGCCTGTACAGCATTGGGAGTGACTTGGAAACAGCAATAATAACACAACACAAACAGAACTTTTGAATGAGAGAGTTCATACAACTTTAAACAAAATTTACAGGTGTTCAACTGCATAGCTTTACTCTGCCTCCTCCTCAGCCTCCTCCTCAAACTCTCCCTCCTCCTCGGCTGTGGCATCCTGGTACTGCTGGTACTCAGAGACCAGGTCGTTCATGTTGCTCTCAGCCTCTGTGAACTCCATCTCATCCATGCCCTCGCCCGTGTACCAGTGCAGGAAGGCCTTTCTGCGGAACATCGCAGTGAACTGCTCAGAAATGCGTTTGAACAGCTCCTGGATGGCCGTGCTGTTGCCAATGAAGGTGGCAGACATTTTGAGGCCACGAGGTGGAATGTCACAGACTGCTGTTTTAACATTATTAGGGATCCATTCAACAAAATAGCTGCTATTTTTGTTCTGAACGTTTAACATTTGCTCATCCACCTCTTTCATGGACATGCGGCCCCTAAAGACAGCGGCCACGGTCAGATAACGGCCGTGACGAGGGTCACACGCCGCCATCATGTTCTTGGCATCGAACATCTGCTGGGTGAGCTCTGGCACGGTTAGAGCCCGGTACTGCTGGCTCCCACGGCTGGTGAGTGGGGCAAAACCAGGCATGAAAAAGTGCAGACGTGGGAAGGGAACCATGTTCACCGCCAGCTTCCGCAGGTCAGCATTGAGCTGGCCCGGGAACCGCAGGCAGGTGGTGACACCGCTCATGGTGGCCGACACGAGGTGGTTCAGATCACCGTAGGTGGGGGTCGTTAACTTCAGTGTTCTGAAGCAAATGTCGTACAGCGCCTCGTTATCGATACAGTAGGTCTCGTCCGTGTTCTCCACCAGCTGGTGCACCGACAGCGTGGCGTTGTAGGGCTCTACTACAGTATCTGACACTTTAGGGGAGGGCACCACGCTGAAGGTATTCATAATTCTGTCTGGGTACTCCTCACGGATTTTGCTGATGAGAAGGGTACCCATGCCAGAGCCTGTGCCACCACCCAGGGAGTGAGTAAGCTGAAAGCCCTGGAGACAATCACAGCTTTCTGCCTCCTTCCTTACAACATCTAGCACAGAATCGACTAATTCAGCACCTTCCGTATAATGGCCCTTTGCCCAGTTGTTTCCTGCTCCGCTCTGACCTGGAAAAAAGCCATTTTCGTATTAGATTACGGTCACTGCTTCCTGCTTGCAAGCAAATCTTAAGAGCATCAGGCTCCATGAAAGCTTTCATCTTATCGAGCGCAGGGCTGTGGTTTCACACAGGCACCACTGCAGTGGCTCGGCAGACACAGGGAAAACATTAATTATCAATGATACAGCAGCCACTCCATTTCTCCCGGTGGCACGCACGGAGGCGGTAACGAGAATCGGAAGAGCAACGACCTCTGGTGCCGCCTCGGAGCTGCTCCCAGCCGCAATCCCGGTATTCCACGCCAGGATTAGCCCCGTCCGGGCCGGTCCCTCGGAGCATGTGCGGCGGGGCAGCCCCGCAGTGCCCTACCCGCCCCACCCCNGGTCCGGGCCCTACCTGTGGCCTCGTTGTAGTAGACATTGATGCGCTCCAGCTGCAGATCGCTGTCGCCATGGTAGGTGCCGGTGGGGTCGATACCATGCTCGTCGCTGATCACCTCCCAGAACTGCCGGAGAGAAGCGCGTCAGCGGCGGCCGCGTCGGACCGGGCGCGTTCCCCTCCCGCCCCCACGCCCTCTTTCCCCGCCCGGACCTTGGCTCCGATCTGGTTCCCGCACTGCCCGGCCTGCAGGTGCACGATCTCCCTCATGATGGCGGCGGATCAAAGCACTATCACCGACCCCAACCTTTCCCCAACCGACTCTGGCTGCGTGAAGCAACCGCCAGCCCTTATATAGCAGCGGAATGCGCGCGCAGCCGTCTTTTCCCCGCCCAGACGGCCATCCGCAGCAACGATTGGCTGTTTGTAGCGAGGCTCTACAAATGAGAGAATATGATTGGTTGTGCCGCTGCCACTCAAGCCGATGACGCCTATTCGCCCCGCCCGCCTGTCTGTTGGCTTTACAGTTAAGCAACCGGGACCCGCGAGTGCCCGCCCCAGCTCCCTCACGGCGCTCCCGATTGGCCCAATTGAATGATTGATGTCGAAGCCGATTGGCTGCCGGCAATGGGGGATGAGCTAACGCCATTTGATTGGCGGAGAACGAAGTGCCCTGGTAACCGTCGCAGTGACTCCGCAGCGGACTCTGGGCGGTGGCCGCTGCCGCCGCCCATTCACGGACCCGTGTGCGGGCTTTGCGCAGCGGAGGCGGCGGCTCCTCCTCACTGCGGGACAGGGCGGGTTCCCCGCGGGCCCCCAGCGCCTCGCCCCCGCNNNCCCCGCGCCCCCCCCCCGCCCCTCCGCTCCTCCCCTCCAGGCGGGTCTCCCTCGTCCCTTCCCGTTCCCCTGTCCCGCTCCCCGCCGGCGCCGCAGCGCCGCGCTGGGTGGGGGAAGGACCCCGAGTGCGCACGCGCGCGCTGCAGCGACGTTCCAGCACTTTCTGGCGCGCGGCCGCGCCCGAGGGTGGCGGGGCCGCGCGCGCGGGCGTTGTCATGGCGACCTCGCGGGCGGGCGGTGGGAAGGGAGTGGGGCGGTGCACGGCAGGAGGGGTGGGCGGTGTGAGGGGAGTGTGAGGGCCTGGGAGGCTGAGAGGGGCTCTGAGGGCTGAGGAATCCCGGCTCCTGTGAGGGCCTGGGGGGCTCTGAAGGCTCAGGGGTCTGGCTGCTGTGAGGAGTCTCTGGGGGCTCGAGGATGTGTGAGGGGCTGTGAGGGCTTGGGGAGACGTAAGGGCTCAGAGTGCCGTGAGGGAAATGTGAGGCCTTGAGGGGCTTTGGGGGCATGGGGAGCTGTGAGGGCTTGGGGCTGAGCCTTGCGGTGGCAGCTGTGTGGAGGCCCCTGTGCTGTGAGGGAAAGGCCGCAGTGAGGGTGTCCTGCCTGTGAGGGGATCTGGGTGACTTAGACATTGCTTACCAAGGCTTCCCCACATGGACACCTCCACCCTGAGCTGCATGTGGGTGCTGCAGCCCTGTCATGAGGCACCCAAGCACCCCAGTCTGGATAAATACCACCCTCGCCTTTCCTCTGTCCCTTATTCTACCGCCCAGCTTTGTGAGCACATTCTTGCCCAGACCGTGCATCCGTTGGTCAGTTTTATTAAGCACATTTGATTACTGTTTCAGCAGAGCCTTTTTATGGTTGTATGTATTCATTGTGATGCTGGCTGGGTCTACAAGTCCTAGCATCTCGTCTTGTTTCGTGCCATAGCTAAAACTTGAAAGAGTCTCCTAATGGAGCTCCAAAGGCAGGGAGTCTCATCCTGCTGCCTCACCGTGGGGTGGGCTGAGGCAAAGGCAGCCATGACCTCAACTGTGCTGACACAGGCTAGCTCTGTGTGACACACAAACAGCTTGTACACATCCTGGAATGTGTGCCTGGATAACAATAATCCAGTCCTGTGGCTGGGTCAGGTGAGGAGGTGGCAGGATATAGAAGCCCCGTGAAGGCTTTAGCTGGAGGTTGAATGGCCTGTGACAGTCAGCTTAATATCAACATTATGGCGATCGATATTTCTGGCATAAAAACAACATGTTCCCACAGAGGTGCTGGAAGGAGTCCGGGAACGCTTGGAGCAGCCCCAGAGCATCAGGAGTGACCTGAGAGGGTCCTGGAAAAGGCCTTTGTCAGCCTCAGCGGTGTCCAGGGAGACACACATGGCTCATCCTGCACATCCGCAGCCAGAATGCAGGAGGTTTATGCAGCTTCCTTTGAGATAGCTGAGTAATGCAGAGGCATTAGGGTCCAGATTTATCCCACTAATTACAGGCATTGATTGAGTAGTGTTCACACTGAAATCAGTGGAAAGGGATGGCTCGGCCCAGTCCAGCTCAGAGCAGACCTCTGACAGCATCTTTCTGTTCTCTGTGATGGTGTTTGAGGTGACCAATTCCAAAAACTGCAGCATCATTTAGGTATCAAAGGCAGCCAGGATGAATCTGGATAAGATCTGCTCAAGATTTCACACAAGGCTATGCTAATTGGTAAAGACAGTTTTTCCTGCAGGATGTGATGCCATCTCTTCGGAGTAATGTACAAAAGGAATCCTGTCTTATTTCTGATTAAACCAGGGAATGTAGAGTTCTTGCCTGTGTTGTGCTGTTCGGGAAGGTACATTCAGCATCAATTCTCATCAGGTGTGCTCAGTGCAGCGTTCACAGGCACGTGTGCTCGGGAAGCCCTGGATAACCCTCTCTGAGATGGAGCAGGGGGCACCACTGCAGGGCTTGGGGGAGGTTTCCTGGTATAAGTGCTGCTGTATTTATTGGTGAGACAGGTTTGTTTTTTGTTTTTTTTTTTCAGCCAGGGCCAGACAGCAAAGGCCTGTGCATTAGTGCCATCCATTTCCTTACTGTGTGAGCAATCCTGAGCCTTTGTGCTTCCCACAGCCTCTACCCCAGCCTGCACTGCCTTTCATGTTTGGGAAGCTGCTCTGTAATGTGTGGAGTGAGCAATTGTTGCCACCCCCAGCATTCCCAGAGGGAGTGTGAGGGTGGAAATGCTCTGCTCGGTTAATGCTCCCATACCTGCCTGCAGAACACCAGCGGGAGTGCTCCCAGCAGAGCAGGGGTAGGACCCTATGGAGGAGCTAAACTTTGCTCTTAAGCTTCCAGAGGTTTCCCCAGAAGATTCAGCCATCTGAAGGTCTGTGGGATAGGAGGCATTTCAAATTATTTGTGCAGCATTTATTTTTGCTAATTCTAGCCCAGTTAGTGAATACTTCTGTTCCTAGCTCTGTGCACATCCACAGGAAATGACAATTCTATTTTAAATATTTTTCCATTTTTTAAATTCAAGTAAAATGCCAGTACTTCTAAGATCTCTGTAAGGAAGAACACAATCAGGAATCTCCATGGAGAGCTGCTGGAGCTGCCGACCATGTCAGCCCTGCGATTTTTAATGCTGTGGCAGCCCAGCATTAATTAGTGTGTGCCAGGAGGTGAGCTGGCAAGTACCACGGCATGTCTGTGCCAGAACCCTGGCTCACATGGAGCATTCCTCCCAAGACAAACCTCTCAGTGTGGGGCAAATTCTGGGAGAAAAAGCTGCACATTCCATGGTCCTGCCTGAGCAAAATGCTGAAGTGCATTTCTGGTGGTCGTTGGTTTTAGTGGAGAGGCTGCAGCTTGCCGGAACAGGGAATGCTGGAAAGCAACTGGGAGGGCAGAGAAAGGAACAGCACGCAGGTGGGATGTTTGTGGCTCCCACATCATGTTTTCATTGCAGACGTCTGTCTTAGCTGGGATTTGATTACTTTGAAAGCTCTCCTGAAACTCTGCTGCAAGTGACAAGCAAGGAGGTTTCACCTCATTTAGGGGCAGATCCCATCTGTAAGTGCTGCATAAATTAATGCTGTCCTAAATTAATGCTGTCATAAATTGATAAGGGTCCTAGAAAACATGGGGGCCAGTGTTACAAGGCAAAAGACCTTGGGTAGAACCCCAAGAAAGACACAGGGAAGCTAAAACTAAGTTGGAAATCACACTTCTGTTTTGTTGAAATATATTTAGTGGGTTTTTTTAAAGTTTTTATTGTAATTGTTTTGGTTTTGTAACTACCTGTATTGCTTTTGGCTTGGAAACAGATTTTACTGTAAATAAAACTGGTTTGAGCAGAGTGGGGAGGGACTTTCTTTCCAGTTTTGCATATTGCCTTCCCCTTTTGCTGAACCAGTGTTCTCTGTGTGTGTGTGGAGCTGATCCCTCCCCTCAGCACGCAGGCAGGCAGACAGCGACTGTCATTCTCGTGTGCTTAACCAGCGAGATTGCAGCCTGTGTCCCTGAAACAGCACCCAGTCTGAACTGAGCCTCTACCTGGGGCTGGCAGAGGCCCAGACAGAAATCACAGAACTAATTCTGTTTCTGTAAATAAAAACTTGAAGCCAGGGACACTGGAGGATGAGTGTGGGTGGGAGCTGCCTCCAGAACCAGAGGGTTTTTGGTGTTGGGGTCGTTCCAGGTTTATGGTAACACTGAAGTGTGATGTGGATATGTGCAGGTGTTTTCTCATTCTCGTCTTTCTGATTGTTACTTCTAAGGATAAACAATCTTATTTTCCAGAAATTCTTGATCCTGTGATATTGAAGTTATTTTTGAGGAGGTGAGAGGCTGCTTCCAGAGACCAGTGAGTGAGAGGTGCAGTTGTGGGATCCCTGCCTAAGGGAAATCAGAAGAGCTGAATGGAATCAAGCCGCAGGTCCACCCAGGCCAGTGTCTTGTCTTTAATGCTCTGCAGCAGTTACCAAAGAAGAACAGGGCAAACAGATATGGATGTGGTAGGTAGTTCAGGCAATTCTTTAGCCACAAGCAAGTAACTTTTTGTTTAATAGCCCCAATGGGTTATTATTAATTTATCTAATCACCTTTTGCAGCCATGTAAACTTTTGGCATAAACAACCTCCTGTGCTGATGAGTCCTGTGGTTTAACCATGATCTGTGTGGAAGAAGAGCTCCTTCCATTTGGTCTGGTGATTTCCACTGAGTAACTCCATTCACAAGATAGTGAGTGTGTCTCTTCAAAGCTTTCACTCCAGGAGTGTTTAACATTGTCAGTGATACAGTGAGACAAGGCAGTGCTAAACCAGCTTTTACTTGATGTAAGGGTCAGCATTAACTGGCCATTTACATCTCCTTCATGTTTAAAACCTGTGAACTTTGAACATTGTTCCCATGAAGGTTCCACAGCTCCACTGCTGTTCACTGTCCAGTGATAAGCCTGATTGCTGTTGCCTTCTTCCATTTGGAGGATCTGTTTCTCCTGAGACTTTCCTCCAAGAAGTGGTGACTAATTCAATCATGAGGTGCACATATGGTGACACCCCTGCTGTGAACAAAAATAAGCTTTCCTTCACACAAAAGTTGATTTTATCATTCTTCTGTCTCTCTCAAACCTCCTCTTCATTCCCAGGGCACTCCTCTTCCTGGTAGGGATTGTTCTTTCTCCCTCTTGTTTCCAAAAGTGCCTTCTTCCTTACTCCATGCTAGTGCCTGTCTCCCTGCATAAAGAGCTTCTTCCATGTCATGGCTTCTTAAATCCCTGGTTAGAGCTGCTTTCACATCCCACACAGAGAGAGTTTCCATACTGCAGTGTCTTTCCCCTGCATCCACGACACATTCCCAGAGAAGCCTCCTTGCTCATTGATGTTGTTTGTGGTGGAAGAAGATACTGGCTGTGTCAGAGATTTCCTAAGGCTTTCCTGGGGTGCTCTGCCAGCCTCCCTCTCGTGCCTGATCCCTGGCATTGCACACTGCTCCGGGGAGCAGCAGTTCCTGTTCTGTGTTTATCTGACGGCATCTGAGGGCAGTAGAGCTCTGAATATCTCACATGGTGGCAACCTGGTCACCTCAGTGTGCAAGTACACAGTAACGTCTGCACTTACAAAACACCAAAACACTGTCACTTGTCTGGGTTTGATGGCATTATGAAAGGACTTTTATATTAAGAAAGCTGTGGCAAAAATTGCAGCTTTCCTGATCCCAATATTCCTTCAGGCCTGCTCTTCAGTGTGTTCAGAATTAGCTCTTGAAGTAGGTGTGACAGTCCATGAGGCAGGATATAAACATCATATGGCTTCCTACTTCTCTGGAAAGATACTCACATACAGGATCATAGGCAGGGTATAAGAACAACGTGAAAATATACTGATTCTAAATCCAGCCATCCAAAACTACATTCCTCTCATTTTCTGCTGGATTTGCTCCACCAGTGGTTGTGGATTCCAAGGCCTCAACGAGGGTCTCTCCTGTAGCCTCAGGGGGTCTGAGTGCATCAGAATGGGAAGAAAGAAACAACTTCACCTCCTGTAGAGGTGAACTTGGTACTGCAGAGTGGGACTACAGGCAACAAATTGTTATTTCCCTCAATACTCATAGGAAGTCATTGGTACAAGCCAGATGGGATGTCCTGGTTAAGAATCCATGGTGCTTTGGGAGCTAATATATTCCTACAAACTTGCCTAAATGACATTTAGGTGCCAATAACCAGGAGCAGGTCAGTCACCCTGTTGTGTGTCTGGAGCTAAAACAGAAAAAAATGCTTTCTGATGTTAATTTTTTCATCTAATACTTTTTATTTCCTTCTTACTGGTATTTGCTGAGAGCAGCAGAACTGCAGTTGCACATGAGCAGACATTATTATCTGCCAGAAAATCTCTCCCATGGTTCAGCCTGAGTGAGAAGTGAGGGACCTGTGTATAAACATGAAGAATTTATGGACAGTTAGAAAATCCTCATTATTTATCATTTCCACAGTTGAATTGTTACCAAATATCTGCAAGCATCTTTGAAACAAAGTGGGTGAGTTCATCTAGAATCTCCTTTTAAGTAGATTTTTGCTGTCCAGGTAATCTGGGGATTAATTCTGCAAATTTTTCTAGGGCTGACATGAACGAGCTGCTTTGTAGAGAGCTGGAAGGAAGGAATATAATACTAGTATTTGTCTTCTTTCTTCTTATAGCTTCCCCGTTTTGTTATTTTATGCCTTTTTTGTTACTAAAAACACTTCAGTTTTAAACTCCCAGTCTATCTTATCACCTAGTAAATACATCTATACATGCTTTTACATGTCAGAAAAAGAAGTGTGTGTGGGTTGTTGCATGGCAGAGCAGTGGTGCAGTGTCAGGGTGGCTCAAGGGTCAGGGATTTAATTCAGTGGCACGTGTAAGGCAAAAGTGAAATGTCAGGATGCCACACTGAGCTCGTTGCCTAATTACTCACTCATTATCTGTGTGGAAGTCCCAAAGCTTCTAAACAAGAGCTTGGGGAAGTTCTGGCCCAATATCCTTTTCTCTTGGACATTGTGATCTATTCAAATTCAAGAGGGTGCAATGACTGACAGGCCAGAGCACCTGGAGTCATGGGGTTCCTGGCATCTCCCTGGCTTGTTTCTATTTCTGACAGTGGTAGGATTTTTGGTTGGATTCTTCTTGGGCAGGTTCCAAATCTCAGCCAGGAATCCCAGAGCTCACCCCTAAGCTGACAGGTCACAGAGCCAAAGCTCTGTTAAAGGATTGCATTTCCAGGTGTGGGATGAGTGAAGTCTCAGGAATTTCCCTGATATTGCTGACTCCATGATAACCTCTATTTTTTCTGTGTGGCCTTGCCTGGATCCCTCCTACCTTCTTCAGATGGTTTGAGCACAGAACACATCAGAAGGTGTAGGCGTGTCTCTCATCAACTAAATACCAACAGTCAGGTTATCTGAAATCTTTTTATTTCACTGGAAAGAAAGTGCCTTCAGGGGTTCTCATTGTGTAGCCCAAAAGTATACAGCAAAACAGCTCTTGAGTAGAGGCAAAAGCAGCACCCCCCCATCCTGCTCACTGAAACACTCTGTGTTCACAATAACCCCCCTGCTTTGATCTCTTGCCAAGAATAACACAGACAGTCTATTAAAACATCTTTAATGACATGATACAATTAAAAATATCAAACGTGCAACTCAAAGAAATGAATATGAAGCTTAAGTCTGTTTCCACACCCCTCCAAACTTGACTGACAGGTTCCAAACCTCCATTAATTGGCCTGAAAATGTATGAATACCCCAATATTATGGTGTGTGTGTCCTGTATATAAGTCGGGAGCACAAGGGACAAATAATGAGATTTGAAAGGATTTAGGTGCCACGGTAGCTTTTAAAATCCTGCAAGGCACATCACTGCATCTGCAAGCATTTACATTTCTGTTTAAAGTGGTCTGAAAAGCCTTGGAGACACTCCTCCCTGAGGCTCTTAACAGCCTGTGTGTTTTAAGTCTCTAAAGCAGTTGAGAAGTGAGCTCTAAATGTCTTAGTCAAAGGACAGTGTTGGTCTGAATTGATCCCTTTTCTTCACAGTAACAGAGAATTTGTACAGCACCTCATCTTTCAGACATCCAGAGCAGACCAGAGGAGCCAAAATGACTGCCAAGTCCCAGGGGAACCCTGCTTATTACATTTTAAAGTAACTCTGGTCATGGTCTAATATGAAAGTGACAATTAGGAAAGCTTCTGTTCCTGAGTCTGCTCCTGGTCTAAAGGACAGTGTCAGCTGAGACGCTTCCAGAGTCAGTGTGCCAAGCAGGTCAGTGCAAATGAACAAACCAGGTGAACCTCAGCCCAGCGTGAGCCCAGTTTTAGCAAATGTGAAATTAATTTTGTTAAGTCCTGGCTAAAGAGTTTAAACTGGCAATTTTAACCCTGAGTGGCCATGACTCAGCTGAGAGACAAAAACTTAGCTGTGTGTCTGTGCCCTTTGTTTCTCCTTTGACCCTCTGCATATTTTGTAGAGACCAAGACTAAGTAGGATTGGTTTTGAAGGATTCCTGGGCAGCAGGAGTGTTCAATGGAAGTGACACATGGCCATCATCACTGAGATGGAAGCACAGACAGATCAGGCAGAAAATACCTGTATTTTCCATAGAACACGGAAGCAGTTGGCTGTTATATTCTGGCTGTATTTTGATGCTCTTCCAGTCTTCACACGTGGCAATCTGCAGGTATCAATCACCTCTCACATGGGCACAGAAGAGGACAGAGCACTTTTTCAGACACCACCTCTCCTGATTTGATAGGATTATTCAATATTAACTTCACAATAGCTCAGGGCCTGCCTGCTCAGAGGCATCGTTTCCTGTCTGACATGAGTAATCCCAGCTGTAGGCCAAGGAAGAGCCATGCAGGCTGTTCTTGTTTGGAGAATGAATAGCTTGCCATCCACTGGGAATCACAGACTTCCCGTGGAGCAGGATCCATTGGCTCAAAGTACACTAGTGCAAGTACCAGCAATTTGAAATAAAACATTGAGGCTCTGGGAGGCCTGCAGGAAAATCACTTGCAGCCTCCAGTGACTTACACCTCTGTGATTTCTCTCTGGACCCTGTTAACTGTGTTCTGACAAGAGTCCTGAGTCCCAGAAAACTGTCAGTCATCAAAAACGCTGCTGTTCCTGTGACTGGAGCTGTTCTCCTTGACCATCACTCGGTATGAGATGCGCATGAAAGAGCCCACGAGCAGCACAACAAAGAGGATCAGCAGCAAGGACCAGACCCCTGGTTCAATCCCCTTGAGGAAGCTTGGGCTGTCCTGGGGGATGGTGTTGGTCAGGCTCAGCAGGTATCCAAGAGTCCAGCCAGATGATCTATCACCCATCTATTGAAATAAAAAGGATGGATCAGAAGAGAATGAGACAGCCTGGATCCCAGCTGTGTTTCTGTGCGTGGCTCCCTGGGGTCCCTGGTCCTACCTCATCACCTTGCTTTTCTCTGATGGTCACCACGTGGCTGACCGAACCACTGTCCCACTGTGGCCCTGCTCAGTGGGACCATGGCTTTGATGGCTCAGAAGAGGTCTGGGAATAGGTTTTCTTTGCTTTAGTGAAAGGAAGGACCTGAATCAAATCCCCCTGTCCCTAAAGGTTTCAGATAGCAATTTCAGGCCTTATTAGATATTAGGTTAGACTGTTAGATATTAGGAAGAAATTCTTCCCTGGAAGGGTGGTGAGGTCCTGGCACAGGTTGCCCAGAGAAGCTGTGCAAGTGTCCAAGGCCACACTGGATGGGGCTTGGAGCAGCCTGGTCTAGTGGAAAGTGTCCCTGCCTATGGCAGGAGGTTGGAACTAGATGATCTTTAAGTTTCCTTCCATCCCAAAATGAGTCTAGGATTCTATGATAAGGCATTTATCAGCCTTCACAAGTATAAAGGTGGTGACAAAGAGGTAGGGAAGCATCTTTTGGCTCAGGAAATGTTATCAGCAGTTTGTCCTTAGCATTAAGTGGAGATCAAGCTGTACTTCCTTCCCTGCCAACACAGACTTCTAAAGATGGTGTTGATCCTGCTAATTTTTTCGACCCTTCTGTTTTTCAGTGGGGACAGGTGTCATCTCTGTCTCTCTGACACTGGTTTTCTTGTTTATCACAACTGTGAATGCATTTTGCAAAACCATCCTGCTGGAGAAGCCCAGCTGGTTAGGGCTTGTTGGTGTGGAAACAGGCTGGCTGTACTGGAACCAGCCCTCCCTGGTAACTGGGGACACTGTGCTGTAGGAACTGACCTTCTGGAATGCAGTCCAAGCAGGCTGGTCAAAGTCAAGTGTGTATCCCATTGTGCTGAGATGAAAGATGAAGGCAGAGACAGTGCAGTAATCAACAAGTGTATCCAGGCTTGCTGGGGATTCCCTAATCAGCTGGTGCCATTTCCAAAAAAAAAAAAAAAAAAAAGATGGGGGGGGAAAAATAAAAGAAGTAAATACTCAGTAGCTGAATTTCAGGCCTGCTGTAATTTCTCTTTTCCTGTACTGGGACTGACTGTGGGACTGGAGGAGGGGTTTGTGTCCTGTGCAGACTGAGACCACATTTCCTGCAGTCACTGGGCTGTGGGGTAGAAACCAGTGTCATCTTTTACTGCCTTTGTTCCCATCTTATTAAGTCAGGCAGATGCAAGAGCAGCAGGACTGTCAGCCAGGTTGCCTTGCCGGTGAATAGCTTGGTAGGATTGATTCCCTGCTCTTTAATTAGGTTGAGCTAATGCTTCAGCCTCTCTCCCAACTGGAACATTGGGATTTTTCTCATCCTTCCAGATGAGAACGCTTCAGGGAACAGCTTATGGGCATTGCTGCCTCTTTAACAAACCCTGGAGAAATTGTCACATTTGAATATTACTGTGGATGCTCCATCAGTGAAGGTGCAAACAAGGGTGACCTCATAACCACCAACTGAGGGAAAGAACTGACAAATTCCCCCTGGCCTGGGCTCTGTGGGCCCAGGTGAAATGGGAACAACCCTAGAGTCTGAGTGGATGTGTCCCTTGGACAGAAGGATAACAGCAAGACCAAGGTGATGTACAGGAGTGAGTAGACAGCCTTCCTGTTTACTCCTTAAAATACAGTAAAAGGTAGTTGTGGCTTTTCATTTAATTAGGTCCAGGTGTTACCAGCTGCAGCTGGGATTTGAGAGGAAGGAAAATAAGTGGAGCCTGTTTCCTCAAAGTAAAAAAAAATAAAAAACAAACCCTAAAAAAACCCCACAAAAACCCCAAACCCACAAAATCCAGGCAAATCCAAAATTTTCCCTGAGGGAGCCAGTAAGTTGCAGCTTGTCAGTCTGAGCCCTGAAGGCTTTTGCAACAAACTGTTCCTTGCTTCCCACTCCCCCTGCACACCAAGTTATTCCACAGTTACCTCTTTGACAGACATCCCACACAACCTCTTGACAGCCTGACCCAAGTCAGGAGAGGGTACAGATCCTCTTATGAAGTCCATGGCCTCAGAAATCACCTACAAGAGCAGCAGAAATAATCATCAGGTGGGACTGTGCCCTTGCACACCAGAAATCACCCCCAGGAAAGTGACAGGCAGTGGCTGTGCATTGCCAGGGTCCCCTTGGTGTGCAGTGTTGATTCCAGTGCTTTGGAAGGGTTCAAGGGACACGAGCAGATCTGATACTGTCTGGAGATGGACACAGGTCTGTTCCCAGTGTCCAGGCCCTGCCTGGATAAGTACACTAATCACAGAATCATAAGATCATATTGGTTGCAGATGTCTAAAATCAAGTCCAACCATTAACCCAGCATTGCCAAGCCCACCACTAAACAATATCCCCAAGTGTGACATCTACACAGATTTTAAATACCTCCAGGGATGNCCCAGCATTGCCAAGCCCACCACTAAACAATGTCCCCAAGTGTGACATCTACACAGCTTTTAAATCCCTTCTGGGATGGTGATTCTATCACTGTCCTGGGCAGCCTGTGCCAGGGCTGGACAACCCTTTTGGTGAAGCGTTTTTTCCTAATATCCAGCCTAAATCCAGCCCTGGCACAACTTGAAGCTGTTTCTTTTGTCCTATTCCCCCTTACATGGGAGCAGAGCCTGACCCCCCTGCCCCCTGGCTGCCCCCTCCTGTCAGGAGCTGTACAGAGCCACAAGGTTCCCCCTGAGTTTCCTTTTCTCCAGGCTGAGCCCTTTCCCAGCTCCCTCAGCTGCTCCTGGTGCTCCAGGCCCTTCCCCAGCTCTCTTCCCTTTCCTGGACAATGTCCTTCTTGCACTGAGGGGCCCAAAACTGAACCCAGTATTTATGGTGTGGCCTCACCAGTGCTGAGGACAGGGGGATGATCCCTGTCCATGGGACACTCAGGAGCAGGGAGCTGGGGAAATGTCTGTAATTACCCTCCCTGAAAAGGCACTCAGCTTGTCCTAGGATCTTGAGCTGCTCCTGGCTTAACAATCCATGACTTTGGACACTAAATCCAGGTTCTCAGATAGAAGAGTGTTTGTGGTGCAGCATGGCCATATGTTTGCTAAGGGAGGGGCAGAGGATCTCCAGCTTTACCACAGACCTGGTGTGGGAAGCCCTGCTCAGCACACAACTCCCGACTGTCCCATCCCTGCTGGCTCTGTGGAGCCCCAGAGCTGCTCTCAGCAGCAGACATGGAGGAGACATGGATGAAGAAAGCTCCACCACAGTCACTGTGGGAAGCCAGTGGTCCATGTTTGAACAGCTGTGTGGCCATGAGGGGGAGAGGGCAGGAGTGTCATGGTCTGGCTGTTCCCACTGTATTTATTAATGGTCCAACTGGTTCCATTTCATGGGTTCTCCATAGCAGTTGCTTACCACAGTGTAAAGGTGAACTCACCAGAAACCTGGTCTGGAGGGGCTTGAGAGCACTGCTGAGGGAATGCTTGAAGAAGCTGCAGGAGGAGGAAGAGTTGAGCAGGCTTTGCACAAGTCCCATGCAGGCTGTGGGATTGCTGGAGCCCGTGATGTTGAAGACCTCCCTGGGGCCAGGGGTGTCCCGTGTGCCATCACTGGCAGCACAGGGCCCAGTGTGCACCGATTGCCACTGCACTTCCTGGGAGTAGGCGAGGGGCCAGCAGGGATTGGACACAGTTTTAGCACTTCTCTGATCCTGGAGGCAGAATAAAACAAGGACAGAGGCAGCAACAGAGGACATTGGTGTCTCAGGGCTTCACTTAGGAAGACAGAATGTTGAGGTGGTGAGGAACATGTCAACAAGCACCACAATCCTGAGATCGAGCAAGGAGGCTCTGAAAGCTTTGCCACATCTTGTCATTGAGTCAGCCATGAGGCCCAGCCAGGTCCCAGCTCCTGCTGAGCTCAGGGCCAGCACAGTGACTGGACCTGCTGTGAAAGGTGATGAGTCCCAGACCTATCCACCCTCCCTTAGACCACAAATACAATTTCATGCATCCTGTACTCTTTCTAGTTGCTGTTCTGATCTGCCTTCCAAACGGCTCAACCCCTTAAGAATCAGTGTTTCTTACCTCTAGCAATTTCCCTGTATAATTGTGGTGAAATTGGTGTCCAAGTGGGACATTGAAATAAGGGCAAGTGGGGTTTAGAGGGAGGAAAGTGGATGGGCAGGGAGTAATTAATTCCTGAAAAATACCGTTTTGATGAAGACTAAGGTGATTCCTGAATTTATCATCCTATACCACTTTTTTCCTCCCCCCCATTTCCCAAGTGAAATAAAGTTTGGAAGAACCAAAACACCTGCATGTTTTCAAAATGAAATACTGTTTTTTAAAAGATGCTTCAGGGTTAAAGTCAGCAAATGAAATACCCCAAATGGAAGGTCCCAGTTAGTTGGGTGGGTGCTCCCATTCTAGGATGGAGGAGCAGTTCCTAGGAGCCAAGCCAAGCCTTGCCTCTCCTCACCCTGAAGGTGATGTTGACACCTCTGAGAGCAATTCTGTGCTTGTGTGTATTAAGTAGGAGCCAAATAGAACCTGTAAGTAGGAAACCCTTGCATGGGTGCCTATGGGTCTGCTTGGAGGGAGAGAATACATTTTACAGATGCACTGGGGTTTTTTAATATACTCAAATGGCCTCTGCTGAAGAGCGATTGACATTTTGCCCATTATAACACCTTGTGCAACTGTCATTTAGTGATGCTGTACCCAGGAGCTTTGCAGGTGTTCCTTGGCAGACACTCACCTGGATGAGCACAGAGAGCAGCCTGCTGCGGAGCTGCTCCGTGCCGTGGCAGGGGCACTGACGGGTGTACACCTTGTGTGGCTGCCCATAGAGCTGCAGCCTCACTCCCTCCTTGGGGGCCTGCTTGTCTTCTTCCAGCTCAGAAGTGAGCTGTGCTGACGTTCCTCCCACGGACAGGACTCCTGCCATCCCCTTCCCAGAGGGCACCAACTGTCCTCGCCAGTCGTACTGAGCCAAAAAGACCAAGAGAGGTCAAGCCTTGAATCCTGGGTCACAGTCAGGTGCCAGCGT
The DNA here is from genome assembly GCA_013400915.1 of Pardalotus punctatus. Classification (NCBI taxonomy): domain Eukaryota; kingdom Metazoa; phylum Chordata; class Aves; order Passeriformes; family Pardalotidae; genus Pardalotus; species Pardalotus punctatus. The sequence goes on along the minus strand of VZTX01005331.1, from coordinate 7,535 downwards.
TAGTGCACAGAGAGAGAAAGCAGCTCGATGGTGCCCCACAGCCCAACCCTTTTTTCCCCACAGGACATAAGGATGCTGAACCAGTGGCTTCAGAGGGAACAGGGAGTCATTGTACAGCTACTGCCACCTGCACAGAGCCTTCCCACAGCCCGTGGGGAGAACCAGGGCTCCCCAGCCTGGAAGGCTGCACCAGGCAGTGGTCTTGGCAGGTGGGAGCAGAGGAGAGTGGACACGGTGATAGGGAATGGCAGGGACGTTTCCAAGTGGGCAGATACGGGCTTCAGGTGGTGCCTGGATGCTAAAGTGATTCTTCTGTCAGAGGAACCCTGTGGTTTCATCTCCTGCAGTCTTGCAGAACTGATTTTGGCAAGTTGAAGCTGGCAGCACAGGCAGGAGAGTTTACATGGGGTGAACACTGTCCCTGACTGGGGGAGGCTGTACTACTGTCAACAGGTCTGACAATTCCCTAACCAGTGTGTGCTTGCTGCTGGTTATCAGAGCTGCTTTTCACATCCCTTATATGGAATAACTCAGTCTGACACACCTTTCTCTTGCCCTGTCTTGTTCTTTTTGAGACCCTTTGGCTTGAGAAATGGTGGGTGAAGGAAGCAAACTGAAATGTGTGGGGTTTTGTTAGCCTTCTAAATACAGACCAGGCCTCTCTGATCTCACTGAAATTTCAGAGATGGGCTTTTGCTTTGGCAACAACACAATCTGCTTCTCTGTCCACCATCCACAAGATACCCCATGGGACAGTTGGATGTCAGTGGCAATCCCACAGCACACCACAGACAGCAGCAGCTCCTGTTTGACAGTGGCACTGAGCTACAGCTGCAGGGACTCAGAGCAGTGGAGTTCTTGGTGATGCCCCATGGCCAGGCTGTGTGGGGTCATCGATGTGAGCATCCTGGATGTGCTGTCCAGAAAGCCTCACATCTGTTAGGGCAACTGCATGGATATGTTCATGGAAGGCTAGAGTAGAGGTTTGGTTCTTCAAGCCAGTTATGACCATGGAATCACAGAATGGTTTGTGTTGGGAAGGATCTTAAGGCTCATCTCATTCCAAGCCCCTGCCATGGGCAGGGACACCTTCCACTGTCCCAGGCTGCTCCAAGCCCTGTCCAGCCTGGCCTTGGGCACTTCCAGGGATCCAGGGGCAGCCACAGCTGCTCTGGGCACCCTGGGCCAGGGCCTCACCACCTCACCTCAGCCAGCTGTGTTGGATCTAAGCTGCCTCCTCTGAAAGGCAGTGGGAGTTGTGCTGAAGCATTGTTTAAAGTACAGGGGTTTACCCATCTCTCCATGTGTGTCTGTGGCTGTCTGTTAAAAGGAGCTGCTCAACCCAGCTCTGTGAATCAGTGGGAGAACCAGGGAGAATCATCCTTTACCTGGAAGAAGTTCTCTAGGACATAGTTAACAGCCACCCAATTGAATGCTTCCTCCTCTGGGCTAGACAGGATCTGTGCCCCCTGAAAGTCGAAGGGAGATGACTTCAGGGTCGCAGTCAGAGATGCAAGGAGACTGTCAGAGAGGATGGGATGGGTGAGGCTAAACACAAAAGAAAAAGAAGGCACGTTTGAGGTTAAAGGACCCTGCCAGGAGCAGCCTGCAGTGGGGGCACACTGCAGGGCTTCTGCTGTGCCCCTCACTTCGGGTAGTAGCCCAGAGGCACAATGACAATCCCACTCCTGCTGCTGCTTCCCTCTCTGTTTGCATGGCACTGGAGGCAGGAACAGCAGAGGGATGATTTGAGCAGTTGTGGCACCATTTAAGAATTTAGGACCTTAGTACCCTCTGTTCATGAGGAAATCCTCTGGCCTCATCCTACTCACCTGGTCCCCTCCAGACCTTACTTTTCCCCAGTGTCTAAAAGGAGATAAAGGTCCCAGCAATGAGGTGACTGAGAACAGGGTCCACAAAAGTGTGTGTGATAAGGTGAACCTTCCCACCACCATTTCCAGTCTGCTGACAAGAAACACCCCTGCAAGCCCATGTGGACTGTCACACAAACTGAAAACACTTGAGCTCCCAGTCTGGTGGGTATTTTCCCAAGCACTTATTGTGAAACTGCAGTTGTGAAGGAGACACTACCCAGACTGGCAGCAGTTGCAGGACTGTCATCCTCATGGCTGCCTGGGGGGACACAAGGAGACACAGCCATGCCATGCTCCTCTCCTCAGGGCCTGAGGAAGGTTTGCCTGACTAACAGATTAGGGATGGCACACACTGCAGAGCAGACAGGGTGAGATGTCTGTGCAGAATGACCCCGTGATGAGTGCTGATCTCTGGGTGTGGGTTTGCAACATTCACTCACTTCGGCTGCCTCATGCTGGTGGTGGCTCCCACGTACAGGGGGGTCTGGCTGTGCTCCTCTGCTGGGATCTCCTTCTGGGCCCAGCTCATACATGGCTCCAAGCTCTTCCCAACTTTCTGAGGAGAATCTGAGTAGCTGGAGATTCCTGGACCTGAGGACCACCAAACAGAAAGAAATTTTAAGGAAAGTAATGGGAGAACTGTGAGAGCTGTACCCCAGAGATTGCTATTCCAGGACATGGTTAAGACAGGACCTGTCACAGATGGAATGAAGGGGTTGTTCCAGGTATCTGTCCTGCTAAAATATGATACTGGGACCAAAACATGTGCACAGAAAACAGAGACTGCACTAAGACCCTAGCTCCACAGCTGAGACATCCAGCCACAAGACTGCTGCAACAGCGCAGGCTGTGTCAGCCCACAAAAGAAGAAATGTGCCTTTAGTTGCCATAAAAATAAGCAAAAGGACACAGAAAGGCTGATGTATCACCTCTCCTGTCCAGCCACTGATCCCCTGCCTGCATGCAAGACACCCCTGCTCTAGAGGAAGCCAGTGCTCTGCAGAGGGAAGCTGTGTGCCAGCCTTGACTCATCTTTCCAGCAAGTCAATAGGGTCTTAAATGTTGGTTTTGAACTACTACCCAGGAAGAGCCTCACTTCCCCATCCTCCTGACTCCCTTGGCACGTGCTTTTCTCTCTGGGGCCCTGTGTAGGGCTGAGCTGCAGTTTTTTTGCAGCCCCTGCATGGCTGTGGCTGTGCTGCCATGCAGACAGGGCTGCTCACACCTGGGCACGAGACCTGCCTGGGCCTCTTGCTGCTGCTGCTGGCAACAAACTGCCTCACAGAGCTGCTGCTCCTAACCCAGCCACTGAACAAGGTTTCAGGGAGCCCTTCTTGCATCTTCTGTGTGTGATTTGTGTTGCTCACAGCCTGCAAGGGCTCAAACCCTGTTCCCTGTTTGCTGTGCAGCTGCCCTCCCACAGCACACTGCAGCTGAGGGTTCAGTCCTTCCCAGCATCCCGCTATAATCAGGCTTTAACATCAAAGCAAGATTAAGAGATAGGGAAGGAAAACCCCAAGCATTAATGCATGAAGCCCTCTCAGCTGGCATTGGCAAGGCCAAACTGGTTGAAATTCATAAGGAAAGCCCCAAAATTCTCTGAAATTCTCTAAAGGGAAGCTGAACTCATGCTTGTGCTGTGAAATGCCACACGGGGGATTGGAATCTTTGCAGCAATGTTGTCCTGGAACTACCCCTCTTACTGCCCAGGGCAGAGTCAGGAGGAGGAAGAAGATACCAGGAATCACCCTGCAGTCAGATTTGTCTCCATTGCTGTTCACTGCCTCTCCTGGGTGAGAAGCTCCAGCAACCTTGGCCCTGCCATTGATCCATGTGGACATCAGGACAAGCCCAATCCTCTCTGTGTGCTGTGCTGCCTGCAGCAGCCCCAAAATCCTGACACCTGCTACTGCCAAGTGCCTGATGTCCAGCTGTGTGTGGCTAAATCTGCCCAGTCGAGAAGAGCCATGCTGAAAATAAACAACTTGTGCTTCACTATCATCAGCCACTACTGCAGTGCACAGCTGGGTGGTGCAGGAGCCAAGGAATTTGTGGCACTGATCCATGCCCAGGTTTCTGTTTTTCCATCCATCCCATGCCAGTCCCACACACCACTGAGCAGGAACAGGGCACCTTACCTTGCACAGGACAGGAACTGCATCCTCTGATCACCCCGGTCTTGTTTGCCTTGGTGGTTGTCCACTGGTAGATGAAGAGGATGGTGCGGGATGGGCCAGCATCCAGAACAATGCCATACTGGAAAAACCCCAAAACATTCTGCTGAAAAACACCACTGAATGCATGCTGATTGATATTGTAGGGTTAATCGGTGTATTAGGTATTCTGGGTGACCCCTGGGCCTGCACTGCAATATGTGAGTTTGCTTTTTACATTCAAAGAGAAGGTGAAGCCAGAAGATGATGAGGATTTGCAGGGAACTATCTGCATTTCTGAATATACATGAGGAACAGCAGGAGTGGAGAAACGCCCAGAAATACATCAGCCCTACAGTGGCATGTGCTGGAGCTGCTCCTGAAACCAAGCAGAGGGCTTCCCCTGAGAGCTGAGCCACCTGGAGCTCAGGAAAAACAGGTCCTAAAGCAGTGGGAGATGGCCCTATACACGTTCTCCACTGATTCTGGGACTCAGACTGCTGCTGGGACTCAAACTGCTCAATCCAAACAAGCTTGCTTTGCTCAGGCTCCTGTGCAGGAATTGGAGTGCTGCAGCTTGCTTCTCCTTCTGAGGAGCCCAGCACTCCTGTGTCTCCTTGGTGTCCCACTGCAGCGATGGTGTGACACGGGCTGGGTTTGCCCCAGCGTGTGCAGAGCTGTAGGAGCTGCAGCAACCAGCACAGACACTGTACAACACAGCAGCCCCTCAGAGACAGAGATGATGTCTTGGCAGAAGAGCAGCAGCAGTGAACATGACCACCTCAGCCCCTCGTCCCCTGACAGCCCTGCTACTGCCCAGGCCGAAGGCTCTCTGTCTCTTTGCCCCCAGTGTTTGTCTGTTTGCTGCTGACCACGCCTTGCAGCTCCCAGTATATGAGGGTGAGCAAGTGGAGGCCACTGGAGTACCCTGCAGCACAGCCCTGGATTTCCCCACAACCAAAATAACCCCAGAACTAGCCTAGGGCTCCTCTCCCCCCTATTGCATGACCCCAATTTGGGACATCTCCTATACAGACAGGAAGGAAACTCATGAGCTGCACGGTAGTGCGTGGTCAAAGCTGTATCTCACACACAAATAGTCATAGCTGTGACTGAGTGGGAGGAAAAACCTCCTGAGAGGTTGATGGTAATGCCACCAGAAGGGTTTCAGCACCACACAGAGCTGGCTGCAGCCTCTGAGCGAGGCTGGCTGCCTGCTGCCCTCCTGGAGCTCCCAGTTGCACCAGCCACGCTGCCCTCCTGGAGCTCCCAGTTGCACCAGTCCTGGCGCCCAGGCCAGGGGCTGGTGGGGCTGGGCTGGAGCAGAAATGCGGAAGGAGGATGGAGCTCCCTGCCCAAGCCTGCTGGCACCCTCCCACACCAGTGACAGCTCAGATTTCTAGCAGGGACATGTTGGCTGCCGCAGAAGAGGAAGAAAGGAATGGTATTGGTGGAGGATTTTTTCCTCCTTCAGAAAATGAGGGGCTGCTGCTGCTGAGAGTGCAAGGGAGAAAGGGAGGGCTCACCACATTTCTGCCCAGCTCGACACCAGGGAAGGACAGAATGAGGAGCAATAAGGGGGTTTTAAATCCAATTTTGTTTCTCAGAGGAACATGGAGGAGACGTGCTATCTCTAAACATGCAGGATAACTTGCTTGTATTGGGTTAAACATGGTGTGCCACTGAGCTCACCTCAGCAACGGGAGCATCAAGAGGCAGAGCAGGTGGGCATTAAGCCCCCAGACCCGTGGGCATTAACCCCCCAAGACCTGACACTGCTGCACAGAGCATGCTGGCTCTTTCATTGAAATCAAGATAGGACCAAAGAGGAGAAGGCATGAAAGACAATTTGTTTTTAAGACAGAAGCAGCAGTTCAGGGCCACATTCCTACTGACTTTCAAGAGGGACTGAGCTCTTTCCCTGCACTGACAACACTGGTTCCTTGCTGCTCTGGGGTAGCTCCTGACATGAGCTGCCTCCCCTCAGCCTGCTGTGAGCATCTCTGCTGATCCATGGACCTGATCTCTGCTGTATTCTCTGACCAGCCAGAGGGGCTGGCTTGTTTCAGCTTTGAAAAGCTACAGCATGTTGAAAGATCCCAACCTGTCCTGGCAGACTTGTTCCAGTCCCCTCCTCGGCTTGTAAGTAGCTCAGCAATAAAATGAATTATCAAAAGCAACAAAACAACCCAGTTTAACTGCTTGTCTCGCCCCTTGAGAGCCCTTACCTTGGTCGTGAGGGGGGCCATGGGCACATCTTTGGTGGAGACACAGAGCAGCACGATGCCCGTGAGTCCCGCTACGATCACCAACCAGGAGGGAAGGAGCTCACACCAAGACATGAAGAGTTTTCTCCTTTCACAAAAGAGGAAGCAGTGGAGCAGCAAGCTGACAGCGGCTGCTTTAACAACCTTTAAAAAGAGCAGAAAGGCGTGGCCGGGGCCAGGCTCTGACTTCAGCCCAGCCCCAAGCCACAGGGAGACCACAAGGATGCGTGGGCCCGGCTGTGATGCGTCAGGAGCTCTCCCTTCCATCACTGCTGTCCATAAATAACAGGAGGGCTCCGTGCCCATCCCAGTGCGAGCTTTGCAACGGCACCACTGCAACCTTGAAACTGCCCCAGGCAACAGGGTTGAGGTAAACACAAGTGTGGGTTAACTCAGCTGTTTAATAAGCAGAAAGCAGGCAAAACTCATCCCTTTGGTATTCCACGGCAGGCAGTGTGAGCTTCCAAATTAGAAGAGGGGAAATCCTTGTTACTGGGTTTACTTGATATCTGAGAGCTCCAGGGCAGACCTGCAGTGCTTCCCCTCACGTCCATTGGGCTGTGGCAGAGGACAAGCGCACTGCCTGGTCCTTCCAATGGTACCTTGGCCACTTTCAGGTGCACCTGGGACACGGAAACATCTGGATGTTTGGGTTTCCACCCACAGGACACTCTGGCTGGTTTGGTCCTTGCTGTGGGTAGGGGACAGCAGGGGCTGCTCTGTGTTCCAGCCTTTTGGGGTGCTTGAATCCCTCCGAAAGCCTCTCTGTGAAACATAACCAAGGCTCAGACTTTATGAAACACGCGCCTGCTTTCTCCTGATGGTGCCACAAAGTCACATCCCTGAAAACGGAAATTCTGAAGAAAACTCTGTGGCTGCTTGCACTGAGGCAATTGGCCGATCCCTGAGAAGAGATGACTGAGACGGAATCAATGTGTAAACGTATCTAAAGGGTGGGTGTCAGAGCATGGACCAGGCTCTGCTCAGTGGTGCCGAGTAATAGGACAAGAGGCAGAAACTGATGGGAATTCCAACTGAACATGAGGAAGAACTTCTTTCCTGTGCAGTGACCAGAGAGAGTGTGGAGTCTCCCTCACTAGAAATGGTGCAGAACCGTCTGGACACAATCCTGTGCCAGGTCTCTGGGAAAACCGTGCTTAGGAAGGGAGGTGGCCCCAGATGGCAGCTCTGCTCCCTTCCATCCCGAACCACTCCGTGATTCTGTCACTCTGTGTTCCTGA
>VZTX01005327.1:259-49476 GCA_013400915.1 Pardalotus punctatus | reverse complement strand
GAGGAGAAAGGGGGGGGGGGGGGGGGGGAGGTTGGGAGGTTTGGGGGTTTTTTTGTTTTTTTAAACAAAATTTGTATTTTATGTGTGAGTTTTTTCTGGGCCAGATTTCTCCTGGTTTAGCTGCCTCAGTCAGAAGCTCCCAGTTTAGTCAGGGGGGCACCAGAAACACCAGGGAAGTGGAAATGGGAGGGATGGAGGAAGGGGGGAGGTCCGAGGCTGCAGCTCACAGGCAGAAATCAAATTGCAACCTCAGGAATTGCTAAGGGAATGATACCTGCATATAGATCTGTAGGGTGTGTGTGTACATATATATATATGTGTGTGTGTTTATATATATATGTGTGTGTGTTTATATATATATGTGTGTGTGTTTATATATATATGTGTGTGTATATATATATATATGTATTTTTTTTTTTCTTTTTTACATATATATATGTTTTGCAACTGAAAGTGCAGGACCATAAAGTGGAAAACCAAACATACTTGTTCATCTTTTACAAAAACCCACAGCAATAATTACATTTTATCTGTCAGATTCACTTCTGTGAAGATACTGGACATGTAAAAAGTAGCTCAGGCTTGAAGTTCGCTACAGCAGTCACAGGAAAATCCTTTTAGACAGGAAAGCAAATGCTTTTGGAAAGTGTTGTGTTACCACAACATAAACAACGCACCACAGGAACTCATTACACTGCATTTTGTGGATACCAGCCCTGAAAAAACCCTTGGCTACAGCACTTGTGTGAATCCACTTTCCTTGTTGCTTTTTCAAACTTGTGTTATCTGGAGGCTCAGTGTATCTTGATGCAGTGAGGAGAAGGAAGGGCTTGCTGACCATGAGATGTGCTGGTGTCTGCATGGTTTTTGGCTTTGTTTTTTGTTGTAATACCTGCACTGTCATTGCAGACATGCTCCTCAGTTTTTAAGGGATAATTTCCCTGGGAAAAGCAAGGAGATGTCTGTTAACATCTTACTGCAGGTAAATGTGATTTGCAGAGAGGGGAATGCTCAAGAATTACAGCAGCTCTCCAAGATGACCTTGTTGACTCAGAACATGGCGGGGGGGGCAATAACTTCATGAATTTGTCAGGTCTTGTTGCAGTAAGTATTAGGATGGGTTTGTTGCCAGGGAAACCCCAAAGAGCTGATTTAACTGGCTGTCATTCATAAATTATGAGCCACTCTCTGGGGCAAGAAGAAGGCTCTGCTGACAGAATTTTTTAAGATGCAAACAACAACAAGTGAAAAAAGGCAGAGCTGGGGAATGAAGAATTCTTTGTGCAATGGATGTGTTACGGTTCACTTTGTTCATTTGTTGTATGTTCTGACTCCACTAAAGTTGCTCCTGTTGCATTGTTTCCATTTTGGCGATGACCTACTGTGTTCTTTTAATAGTGGGAAACAGAATCACTATATCTGGAAAATAAATGTGCTGACAGGTTCGAGCTGTGATGAAAACAGCACAAAGGGTGTTTTTATGATGTTGTTACCTAAGAGAAAAGCTGAGATTAGAACAATTATGCTCTAGCTCTCTACAGCAAGGTTAAAGTGAAAAAAACTCATGTATTTGATGGCCATGTAGGCAGCTCAGCTGATGATGCTGAACCCCAGCTTCTCTGATGGCACAATTTGCTCACAGCCAGGTTTGTAGGAAAGCAGCGTGGAAATCTGTCCATGTTTCCTTTGAGGTATATTTTCCTAGAATACATATTTTCTTTGGTGATTTATTATTACCACGAGGAAATGTATAATTTTTGACAGAACTGCTCTTGCTCATATGTCATGAGCCAGGATATTTTTCTAGGTTTATTTTTAATCCTGACAGTTTCCATTTGAGCCATTGTGCATTTAATAACTATATTTTGCCTTTTCCTTTACCTGCTTTGTCATTGAATTATTGAGCATTGGTTTGATATTTTTGTATAATAGCAATCCATTCTGTATTACTGATTGTCTGAGACACTCACTTAGTTTAATTCTTGAGCGGTGACTTACAATGAAAAGCCAAAACATCTTTCTTTATGAAAAAATAAACAGCCCTGGTCTCTGGGGCCTCATAAGTAGGAGAACTGGGAGTGCAAGAATAAACAACTGGAATTCCATGGCACGTCCCCCTGTGCAGTTTTTGGCCTCGCAGTAACTGTGTTAGAGTGAAACCAAAATCCATCTCTCTCTGGGCCTGGATAATGGATTTTACTGTGCCTGATCCCAAATTACAGTGGCTGAGGGGGTGAGCAGCAAACACAACATCTGGAGAGAGCAGCCCCCAGTGCCAGCCAGGGCAGGGCCGTGAGGAACCATCAGAGCTGGGTGAAACCACTGGAGGAGGGTCTGGGAATGTTTTGTCACCTGTGTTTGAAATGTAGCAACGGGGAGATTCCTCCTGAGGCATCCTGGGGGAATCTCTCTTTTTGGAGCTGGAGAGGACACTCATCTCCTGGCTTTTCTGGTTTTTAAGCGCCCAGAGGAGTGGTCAGTGCACCTCCAGGGTGTCAGAGTAAGTAACCATGAACAAATACCACTCTTAGTATTTATTTTAATGTTTTTAAATAGTAAAAAATGTAACCCAAGGTATTGTTCAAGGAAACATCTAGGGCTTAAGTAACTTAACCATTGAAGATACAGGAAGTGTGGAATTTATTTTTCTTCTTCCTTTTCTTCTATTGATTGTTATTTCTGGAATTTCTAGTTCCTCAGAACTACAATAGGAGTATTTATGTTAGTGAGCACTAAAAAGCTGCATCTTTATTCTGCACTCTGTGTCAAGATAATCTTGAGGAAGTTATGACTTTGATGAATAAATATTCCAGATAAAAAATGAAATTCAAAGTAAACCATTTTTATGAGAACACAGATAACATTTGAAACTGATATAATGCAAGTTGAACATAATTATGCAGTTTTAAACAATTGAAATAAGCATTTTAAATAAAACAAGTCATTCTAAGATGAAGATTTCATGTGATACATTTCATCCTGGCATCAATTTTGTCCATAGTAAGAACCACTTGGTCATCAGCAGTATTTAAGTCTCTGGATTTCTGTAACCATTGTACAGTAGAGGATGGTGGGCACTAATTGAATAATAATCAGTTAAATAAAAAGTTGTAGCCTCCCAAGCCATGGAGTTGGTCCACAAATGGGGTTCTAAAGAACACCAGCAGTTCTTGCATGTCACCAGAACCTGCTGATGTTTGAGGAAGTTTTCCCTTTGACAAGTTTTAGGATCATATTCCTAGAAAAAGCTTTGCTTTAATTATTCAAGGAATGAATTCTGAGCAGGTGAAGGAAATACTGGCTGCAATATGGAACAGAAAGTCTGACAACAGGGAAATCAGACAAAAATACTCTTTTTTTTTTTTTTTCTTTAAAGTAGAATTATCAAAGATTTGACAGCTTTAAGTTGTGGTTGCTCTGCATATCATGGTAAATTTCTGGTTAGAAATCCTTGCTGCTTCCCTTTCATCTGGCTTTTCTGCTCTCACTGCTGCAGGGTGTTTTTTATGCAGCAATGATTTGCACCTCCAGAGTGAAACTGGGGCAGGTGTAAAGAGAGGTCTATCTCTCCCCACAGATATCTTTGATGACAGAAAGCAAAAGGAATTTTGTGCCTCAGCCTCCCAACACACAGGCTGAGGTGTGAGAGGATTTTTGACTATGAAGACAAGAAGCAAGAGAAAGGTGTGGATATTTAAGAGGAATGGAAATGCCACAGAAACTCTCATAAATGGCTGTAAACAAAGTGAAGCTGGAAATAAGTTTGCCAGAATAATTAGGAATTGACTTGTTTCTGTATGTTTATGAGGAATTGCACTGAGATGTGAAGGGAGGGGCTTTTGAGGGTCTAATTTGGAATTTGGAGTGTAAGGAATTGAGAGTTTTATCTCATGTCATGATATCTAACAGATTTAAACCTGTCATATTTCCAGTGGCATTTTTTACCTTATTAACTGAAAATCTCAGTGGAGGGTTTGAAGTAAGAGCTGAACCTAACCCCAAATGTCCATCTCGTGCTTTGCCAGCTGTCATTGTCATGTGGCAAAAACTCCTCACCTGGTTTGTTCTCAGGACAATGGCCTTGGCAAAGGAACACAGCACATCACAGCAAGAGTTTATGTCAGTTCCCTGCAAGCCTAACTCTTTCAAGAAAATCCAGGAAGCTGATCTGGCTAACTTGAATTCTCAGAAGTGGGAGATGGAAAATAATGTCTTAGAAAACAAAGTCCCTTAAGTAGTTTTGGTTTTTTTAAAATATATTTAAAGGGAAATTAGTGTCTGTCTTTAAGACACAAGCATTTCCTTTTGCTATTTTAAGTAATTTTTAAATTGATTTCCCCATTTAAACAATGCAGACCAAACATGGTTATTGAGAGTACTGGGATTTATCAAGCCTAAAGAAGACGATTTTCTCTAGAACAGATCCTCTGTAGATTGGACAGGATGACCAGCAGAGGAAGAGTGAGCCCACAAACAAACCCCCCCACAATGTGCTCTGATATGAATACTGGGGTAAAGGGGGCTTAATGTTTTTTATCATCATGTGCCCTGTGGGAGGGCATTCAATGTGAAATATGGAGAGGACTTTTGTGGCTGCCATTAAAACTATTCCTGAAGCTAAATCCCTTCATCCTCCTGAGCAGTCATTCCTCAGTGATGTTCTGTGTTAGACACTCCTGAGTCACAATAGCCTTGGTTGCCCACAGCTCTGTACATATCATTAATATCCAATCATAAGGAGTGAAAAAGCACTTATGCAGTGGGGTGAGATGCATTTCTCCTGGCCACAAGGTGAGGAGTTGATAAAATTCCTTTCATGCAGTGAAATTTCCTCATTACTTGGATTTTATGGACTTTCCTAAAGAAAATGTAATAGTTTTTAATTTACTTGGACTTTGGTTGGTACTGTAATTCAAGCCATTTCAAACATGTGAGCTCAACTTATTTTTAAACAGCTTTCTTACTACATTTTTATGAAAAGATAATTAGCAAAGCTCACTCTAAGTGTGTGTGTTACAAAGAGCTCAGCACAGTGAACATGAGCTCATGATTTCTCTCTGTGAAGGTATTATCCCCACAGTGTGATTTCACTCATCAGCACAGAGACTGTTGAACAAAATGACAAATACTGCATTTAAAGGCTTTCCAGTGTTTCATTCCAAGTCATATTGGCCATGATGATAGTTCAGCTGTGGCAGGGAGATTGTTCTTCTGTCCTGGTGAATGTGTTCAGTTTGCTGATTTGGAGGGACTGGAATTCTGTGGTTTAGAATTGTTTTGAGATCACTTGGATCATCTTTCTCAGACTAAGTTTCCTGGACACAAAGGCTTTGCCATGTCTGGTAACACAGACTATGAAACATTAAATTCCAGCCCTGCTGCAAGTGTCTGTACATATCAGAAATATGCTCTAAAACACAAACCCCTGATATCCTGAAACTGTTTGGTTCATACCCCCTGTATTTTGTTTTTGTATTTCCCTTCTACACCTCATGTAAAATCCATGTGACAGATGCTAACACAGATCTGAGACTCATTAAAAAGTAATTAATTATCCTAAAGCAATGTTTATGGATAGCAGCACTGTATATTTTGGGCTGTGAAGAAAAATTGACCAAATGGCTTCTCTGTAACTGTGGCAGGCTAATGACAAAATTCCATGCATGGTTTCCCTCTAAATCAACAGAAAATCTAATGCAAGAAAGTGGTTAGTGGAAGTGTCTGTGGTGATAATCGGAGTGAGTCTCAAATGAAACTTGTGATTTAGATATCAGAGCAATTATTAATATCCCAAGGAATTTTTCACAGATTAATTTACCAATAAGATTTTTCATATAAATAGTGTTTTATATAAACAGTGGTACTTGACTTCCCACTGGAGAGTTGGGAGTGGGTAGTGCTGAGCAGGGAGCTCTCCCTCAGCCACAGACATGGGGACTCTGTTTCATCAGCCTTCCCCTTAAATCCCTTTTCCATTCCTTTTGTGGCTAAAAGCTCCGAAATCTAACAGCAGCGTTCTCGACTAACCACCCCTTGGCCAAATGAAGGCGTTGTGCTTTCTACTGAAACCATTTCTGAGAGGGTGCTTTGGCAGAAATGGTGCCTGGGAGCCCTGGGCTCCAGGCTCCTGCTCCTGGAGCTGCAGTGCTGGTGCCTCTTGCAGGTTGGTGCCTTGGGGCTGCTCCTTTGTTTTTCACTCCCTGAGTTCTCTCCCTTCAAAGATTTTTCCCGCCCATGCAGTTCCTTTCCTCGCTGCTCTTCATTTCTGTTCTGCTGATGCCACAGCTGTGTTATTAGCTTTTGGCTATGCTAGTTTAGCTTTAAATTATATCTTGCCCTCCAGGAATTAGAAGGAGGAATTACATTAATTTAGGCAGTGCTATGTTTCAGTAAACCAGCTCTTCAAAATATTATCATATGCAATGAGATTGGTCCCAGGGAGTTAATATTTTAAATGCACAAGGTCAAGCATGTCCTGTTTCTGCTCCCAGGCCATGTCTGCCAGTCAGCTTTCCTGCTGTTAGCACCCATCAGTCCAAATACTCTCCATGCTCTACTAATTAAAAATAGGCACTGCAGTGTTATGCCATGCAGGAGAGTATAAAGGGAGATATACAGGAATTTTGCAGGCTCTACATAATGCAGTAATTCAGACAGTGCCTCTCACCCAGTGCTTTTCTGAACAGAGTTACAATGGTCTGGAGAATGCATTAATACCAAGTTTAAAAGTCTTCATGTAGCTTTGCTTTCAGCCATCTGCTTTCCCTGAAGTTCCCCAAATTGTGTTGCTAAGATATAAAATTTACTAAGATTTTGATGATTTGCCAAAGCTGCTTTTTCTAAAATATTTAACTGTGGTAGCAGTGAGAAAACAGCCAAACCATTAACAATAATCTTGACTTTGGACCTGTGATGTAGGGCTGTAATTACTGGGATGAGCAGCGTTTTCCAGTGTGTGCAGAGTGGGATCCTGAACCCTCAGGGACACAGTCAGCTCGGCCCAGCAGGGAATCTCGAGTGGCTGGACGCCTTTATGTGTCCCAGAATGATTCTGAGAGCAAGCAGGACACAAGATAATTAACCTTTGCCAGGTTTGTTACAGAAGCAACTGCAGAATTTAGTGAAAAACAAGGATAATCAGTGCTATCCTGTGCCACTCTTCTCTCCCTCAAACAGAGCTCCACAGAGGTGGAAAAACCTTCCCTGTGCCTGTTTCAAACTGGAAATAGAAGCATTCTTTGGTATGATCTTTGGTGATCTGTCTGCTAAAGCAATATATTGTCAGAGTTTGTTCTCAGGAATCTGCCCAGCTGCCCACTCAAAGTCTTGCTTGGGTGTCAGCTGGCTGCCTTTTATTAGTAAAGACTTGTGGGTGTGGGCCCAAAGATCAGTCTAAATTCTTAAGTGGATTTGTATGAAGTTCTAAACATTTAGATGCCAGGCTCAGAATAATTTTTCACATGTGAACTTTCTGCTAAAATATTTACACAATCTCTAAAAGCCCATTTATTATCCAGTATGATCTGGTAATACATAATGGGCTGCTTGTAGAACATGCATAGAATAAAAAAAGCAGAAATTTATGTGTTGTGTGCTCATAGTGCTGAGTTGCTCTATATCACAGTCAGGAAAGGGATGGTCTCACAGTGGTTTAACTCAAAATGGACTGCTGAAAAGGAAGAAGAAAAAGAAAAAAAAGGGGGGAATGGCTGTTCAACCATTGTTTGCTCTTTGTAAGACACAGCACTACAAAAAGCTTGAAGTGATGTTCTGATTCAAATGATTTCTATTGGTTCATTGGAGGCATTAACTGAATTCCTTCATTTCTGCGCCTCAAGGGGCATGAGGAACATGAAGGAGATGTTCATGGCCCAAAATGCAGCTCCTGTGGCTCATGAGGCTGTTGTACCCTGGGAATGTGAGCATGCAAATTTAGGAGGAGCTGCTGTATCATTTCTGGAATTTGTTTTTTTGTTTTTTTTTCTGTTTCCCCTGATCTGAACACTCTCAAGGTCAATAATAAAGGTAACCTGAAAGTTCTTGGAAAAAGCATGTATTTTTGACTTTGAAACTTTGACTTGTAAGTGCATTTCTTTCAAAGAAAGATGATTGTCAGAAATTCTACTTGTGTTTTTCATTAGTATGTCATCGCTACGACAAAATTTAATGTGAATATCACTAAATGAGAACTGTCTGTCCACATCTTTATTTAGTAAAGATATATTCTGCTACGGAAAACTTGAACTTACACTCAAGCTAAACAAGGTCTGTCAGTATTCAGTTTGTGTGAGCTGGATTTTTGTTGTGGGCTTTGCCAGGGCAGGACTGTAACCCTGAGAATCTCAGGGAAATGCTTACCATGGAGGTGGATCAGGATACATGATGTTCACCTGAGACAGTATATCCAGATAGGAACCAAAATCACAGGCTGGGGGAAACTCCTCCGTGCAGGTGGATCTCAGCTCTCCAGAAGAGCCGCCGTGAGAGAAGCCATCTGCAGCTGGAAAACAGCAATTAATACTGGCTGCTCTTCCCCACCATGATGGATTCCTTGTCATTCTCTATAACACTGCCATAAATTAGAAAACAAACCCTTTCTGAGGTGGAGGAATTGTGGACATTTTGGAACAATCAGGATATTTTTCACAGGATATTTTTATTTAATTAAGAGTAAATTGACGCCATTTGTGGATGAACCGTGGTCTTTCAGGCTGTGGCATAGGGACTGTACATTTAGTGCTGCCCTATACGGTAGATGGAAGTTCTAAAGCTTTTCTTGTACCTCAAAGGCTGAAAAGGAGAGTGGGTTCTACCATGTGCAGCTCCAAACGTTTGTAGGGTTACTGAAATTCCCAGGAGTTGCATCCATGGAAAGCTTGTCCATTCTGGGAGGGGTTTAAAAGGAGGGGCAGGTCTTTGATTGAAGGTGTTTGTTGAGGAAATGCTGTTCTCAACAGGAACACTGACAAAAATGGGAAAAGCTGGAAAACAGTACAGAAAAATCATTCTGCTCCAAGGATTTCTTAATGCTTCCATGCAAGAGCATGCGAGCTCCAGAAATACCAACAAGCCAGTGCTATTGGCTGTGTTAGAAAACAGTCAGTGTGTGTGTTCATGTAAAACTGACAGTGGTCAGGGGGGCAGATATTCACTTTTGCACTTAGACAAGGAGGATTTGCCCAGCGATTGTTGTAGGTTGGTGCATGCTACCAAAATGAGAACAGCTCTGGCTTTCCAACACATAGGAATCACAGCAAATGCTGCACCAAGGCTGTAGGGGGATATGAAAATGCAACAGAGAATAAATCTTATCCCATACCAAGGGAAAATAAGGTGTTTAGGAGCTGCTGTGAGCCCTTCCTGGGTTATGTTAACCATTAATATGGGCTGTACTATAGGAATTCAGTCCCAGCTCAAAGATGCCATTACACTGTAAAGCTGCCTGGGACTTACTTATCCTATGATCTAATTTTATTTTTCCTTCCCTTGCACGTGGCAGGTGTATTTGGTGCCCTCAGCCCCAGCCTATTCCCCAAGTGAGGCATTCCCCGGTGCCCTGCTGCCTTACCATCCGCAGCCTCCCTCCTGAGGTGTGGGTGGCCGAACCTCCTGTCCTTGCGCAGGCTGCCCACCACGATGGTGGCACAGGACAGGAACAGCACCAGCCCGATCACCACCCCTGCCACCAGCAGCGGGGACACCAGCAGGTTGGTGTCACTGCCGTTCTCTCCGGAGCCGGGGAAGGCGCTGGATGCGCTGCTCTGGTTCGATGGAACTGCTGGGCAGAGAGAGAGAGAAACGGGCCAGCTGTCACAGAGGGTTACATAGAGCCCAAACCAAAGCCTTTCAGAGCCTCAGAAACATCCATCGCACCAATTCCTGCTCTTCTGGAAACCCCATTATTAAACTGACTCCTGGGGCTGTCAGGAACTGACTCCAGGGCTGACCTTGGCAATCGCTTCCCTGTTATTGGGAATATCCTGCTGGAGCCAGTGGTGGGTGCTCCATAATTTTGATGGCTTCTTCCTGCCAAGATTCTTTGTACCATGAATTGACTGATGCTGAAAGAACTGACATGCACAAGGAGGAAAGGGAAAATTCAGAAAGGTGAGCTCCAAGTGGAAGAGAGGAATTGCGCGTTGTTAGGGGTGTGGGAAGACTCCAAGGCTTTGCAGAGAAAGTTTTGAGCAAGAGTGAACCAGAGGCTCTGCTTTTGTGGTACAGTGCTTGCTTTAGTTTGTGAGGTGAGTCAGCATCCCAAGAAAGTAATTTGTAGTGCAGGAAGAGACTCATCCAAGGTGGGATTATTTGCTTGCAACTGCTTTACTCTGGTTAAAAAAAAATTTAAAAATCTATAAATGTATTATTTGAGTTGAGTAATAAATCTGCTTAAAAGAGAATAGCTCCAGTAATTTATTGCCAAGTCAAACATCCTTTTGAGACAAGCTGCAGAGAGAGTATCAAAAGTTAAACAATAATTTTCCCTTAGGGAATCAACTGATGGCAAGTGATTATACATGGGAATTAATTGCCCAGAGATGTGTTTATGGGGGATTGCACTGCTAGTGGAGGGGAGGTAAATGGCAGAAATTAAATGAAAAAGGATTCAGGATTTTACCCCCCAAATTAAATTGCAGTCTCCCCTTACCTGCTCAGGATCAGTAACCCAAAATTTTATTGATGAAAAAAAATTACTGGAGATGCCATATACCAAAACAAGTTGTCAGATATGGCCTGGATGTATTTTTCTTTCTGGCTATATGCCAGTCGAACAAATTATTCCCTCCTGAAATCAAGGCTAACAAAAATTTCTCTTTTGAATATTCTGTGAAGGGAGTGTGTGCTTTGGGAGTACAATGCCATTTACAAGGACAGATGTTATCAGAGGGCTCTCAGCAATGTTTTCTCTGCTCTTTTCCTTTGGGAGACACCACTTAGTGTTTTGCAGTCACAATAAGTTTGAAATGTAGACAATGGCTTCAAGCCAGTGCATGTTATCATTGGCTGGTGCTTGAAATTGAGGCAATCAGCTAGAAACATGTACATAAAAAAAGGGGGAATTAGCATGTAGTGGAGTTCTGTTAATTTTCTGGAAGCACTTGACTGTTGGCTGAGAATCTTCATAAGCACTGAAGACAGACAGCCAAGAAATGTGCTGAGCTTTCACCAAGGATTTGATGCCAAAAAAGAAGACTGAATTTTCTGAAAATTAAATTGATGCTGTAGCATTAAATAAAAAGGTTATAGACAGGTGTCCTGCTTAAT
Organism: Pardalotus punctatus; assembly: GCA_013400915.1. Taxonomy (NCBI): domain Eukaryota; kingdom Metazoa; phylum Chordata; class Aves; order Passeriformes; family Pardalotidae; genus Pardalotus; species Pardalotus punctatus. The sequence goes on along the minus strand of VZTX01005327.1, from coordinate 38,211 downwards.
ACTGAGTGCAAAGAAGTTTTGGGTATGGGATATGTTTGGGGGGTAAATTCTACTGATTTTAAGGCCCTTGTGTTAGCACTCAACTTCCTGAAACTGTACAAAATTTTAACCGTGTTTCTCATTTGTCCATTTTTTTAGCTATCTCTGTTTGTGATGTGTCCAACACATGCTCTCACTGGCTTTCCATAGCCTTGTTTTTTCAGATTTTTGCAAATTCTGCCTTTGAGAGATGCAAATATCACAGCAGTAGCAGTTTAAATCCTGACTGCAGGGAATTGACACTTGAACTGGAAGTACTGGCAGGTAGTTTATTGGTCATTTTGGCTGACTTGCAAAGGTAAAAGAAGAATCAACTTTATGTCAGCATGATGAGAACATTAGCTTGGGATGTGAGGTTGCCCTGTGTGCTGTCAGGTTTGTGGTCATCAATTTAATGTCAAATAGTACTGAAATGGAGTTGGTGATAAACCTCTGTCAGGGGGAGGAAGGAGGCTGCAGTGAGTGCTTTCACATCTTTTAGAACTTGGGACAAATTCTAAATGATCCTCTAAACAGGAAGGGCCTGTCTAAGGATATTTATCTTTTATTTTTTTTCCAGTTGTGTATGGAAGCCGGCTGGAATATCAACACTGACTATTTGGGAAATTCCTGTGGTGCCACCCAGTGTGAGCACTGATATTTGGGCCTATTTTGCTTTACAGAAGTTTAACAGTGTCACAGTGACTTCCTACAGCAAATATTGTCTTGCACTCTGCACTGGTATTGGGGCGCTCTGGTTTAGTTCAAAACAGTCAATTTATCCACCACATTCCCAGGGTTTCCTTGGCTGTCCCAAATCTTGTCTGGTTTATCTGTCGTTTCTCACCATCGTGAATCTTTCTGGGCTTTTTATGCTTTTGATCTAATGGAGCCCAGTTTCTCATAAAGACAAGTTATAGCGCAATATTACTTTTTTTAGAAGGAATGAATGAGTCCCCTTAGCCCAGCTCCTAACAAAATGTACTTGATAAACCTCTCCTGTGGCACAGTTTTCAGTTTGACACTGTGTCTGACCCTCCAGGATTTACTGCTGCCTTACTACTGTGACAAACAACAGCAGAATGAGATGCTGTGTTGATAGAAATTCTTTGAGTTTCAGTTTTGGGGGGGGGGGAAGGTGTTTCTATTATTTTTGGCAAAAGAACATATTACAAATTTTTCTCCTCTTATTCAAAACCATCTTTTTTTGTATAAACTGTGCATTTCTGTATATAAAAATGGTATGGTTTTTACTTCAGAATAGAAGTGTCTGGAAATGTATGTGAAGCCCATAAATACAACACCAATAACAGGGTGCTAACATTTTTGTTGTGAGGTAAGTTGTGTTCTTTTCCATGAAACTGCAAACTGGAAGCAATACATACATAAATATGAATAATTTATGTCTAATCTTATAAATATTAATATATGAATGTGTTGTAATATATGTATAATATGAATTACGTTGGATGTACACCCCATGGCTTTTATCCACCATGGGAGCTGTGTCTCTAGAAACAGCACAAATGGCACAGGGCTGACAGAAAATTCCTTTAGAGTGAGCCCCAGTGGAAAATTGCCTGGACTGTCCATTCGGTGTCAGACAATAAATTAGCGATTTGCAAAATCCCTTAAATATCACAAGATATTATTTTACTCAGTGCTCCTGCATCTCAACAAACCAGTTATAAAGTAACAGAGGGAGGTATAGAACAGTCTGACTTTTTGGGGTGTATTGGACTTTCTCACTGCTGTTAACCTGTCTTTGAAGGGACACTCCGTGTCCCTTTCTAACTTGGCCATAAGTAGTGTGGATGTTTCAGGGGGGTCAGATCCTGGCAGGGTGAAATGTCCTGGTGTGCAGGCATGTCCTGGGAGCTTGCTTCACCCAGCATTCAGCCCTTTATTAGGAGTGGCTTCTCTCTTCCTCAGATCCTTTCACCTGCTTGGACCCCAGATGAGAGAGAAGGGAAGCACCTGCACAGAAATGAAAGTCTCCCCTCCACACTGAAACAGCTGAGTTTGGCAGAGGTGGTGTCCTGTTTTGTTTCCTTTTAGTCCTGAAGGCACATCAGCTCTAGTGAGGCTGCAGTGGCCTCTGTAACTGATGGGTTTGAGATTATTTTAAAGCTGGATCCTTCTAAGATAACCAAATCTCTTCCCCTGGTTTCCAATCGATCATCTCAATAAAGATGATAATTCATGTTATGACTGGTGCAGAGGATGACATGCGGAGTGGTTTTGTTTCCCAGACTGAAATGCACATGAAGAGCTGCTGAAGAAGCACTGCTGTGTTGTGCTGCGCAGAATTGTCCAGCTCTTCATCCCTGCCAGCCCTGGACTGTCCCTCCTGAGGGCAGCGTGGGCTTGGTGCTGACTTGCTGAGCTAGAGCCGAAGCCCTGGCCAGAACAGGAGTGTTCCATGTCGCCCCTGGGTCAGTACAACTGCTTGGGATGCTGATCCCGCTCCTCCTATTGCCCTTAAATGCACTGCATTAACAGAGTGTACAGGACTGGAAAGGAGTAGGAGGAAAGTCAGTTTAGGGTAGTGCATAGCACCCTTTGTAATCCTCTGGTTTTTAAATAATCACAACAAAGTGTCTCAAAGACTGAAATAATTTAAAGCATGTTTCTGATACCCTTGCTTTTTCAGTACCTTGGATTATGCAGTCTCTTTATTAAGGGGAGGTGAGTGGCAGATGTCAGGAAGGATCTGGGAGCACACAGATTCACTAAATCAGTGGAATGATCCAAGATTTTGTTGATTCTGCCTTTATGAACAGTTCCTGTTCAAAGATGGTTTAGTCTGGCCAAGAGTGACTGGTTGGACCCTGCACTTGCTGGGACACCCTGCCCTGGGACATAAATCTCTGGAAATCAGCAGGAATTGCACTGCTTATTTCTGTAGCACAGAAAAGGAGTAAGGGAGGTGTAGTACAAAAACAAGCTGGAAAAGGGTTTATATTATTGCATCACTGCAGCAAGACGAGAGGGATATTGCTCAGGCCATTGAATACAAAGGCCCCATAGGAGCTAAACCTTAAAATTAACTAAAAATAAATGTCTCTGATGGGTTCAAAGCTATTCCATTGGGTCCTGAGGAAGGTTGAAAGTTCTCTTAGGCTTGATAAATGCCAGGGTGTCATTTACTTGTGGGAGTAAAAGGAAGTGATGAGGATGTGAAGAGCAGGGAAGGCCATTGGTCCTTCTGTGTTTGTCTTATTCTCTTGTAGAAAAGTTGGGCAAATGAGTGGATGACCAGAACCGTCTGGGAAATGCCCTCTCTATGAAGCAGTTTTACACCAGGCAGACAAATAGTATGGGAAAAGGAATGTGCAGTTCAGGAGGCCCAGGAGCATGTTTGGTTCTCCAGTTCTTTAGGCTTTTCTGATTTCCACCCAGAAAATTAAACTGCCTCTTAAGCTACAACTGATGTTCAATAATAACTCTGTAGGGAGTGCTTCCAACTTTTACCTCCTATCTTCTTATATTCTGGAATTGGCACTTAGTACTTATTTGATGAAGTCAATGAATACATTTTTGCTGTCAGTTGCTGCACCAGTGACATTTTAACAGTTCCCAAACCAGATTACATCCATCATTATTTCTAAATTAGAGGTAAAAGTCTTCCTGTACAAGTGGTTTCTTCCTGTACAAGTTGTTAACTAATCTTTCCTGTTGATTGCTGCTGTGGGAGATACCTCAGCATAATCCCAACCCACATGAATGCACTAAACCAGGCAGGACCTGTGAATTCAGACTCAGTTTCTCTGCAGCTCACGTTGTCTCTTTGATGTTTTTCACTGCATATAAATGTCCTAACCAGAACTAAAAATGTTCACAGATTAACAGTAAAAAAACCAAGACCTTATTCAGAGCTGAGACTGTGTGCTAGGGATGGTTCAGGTTTATCTGATGTCCACAGCTTAAAGGGAATCTGGGACATCCTTACAGGTCCAAAAGCTGCCCATGACCTTGAGGAACTCCCCCAAGGCAGAGAGGGTGGCCTTTCCTCCCAGACAGCGAACCCTGCCTTTTTATCATGTCTGCTGCCTATCAGATAATGACTTTCTCTCTTCTTGCATTGGCATCCTTATTACAGAGCCAGAAGGAGTAAGATTGGATCACCAGCAGCCTGCAAATTGAGAATGTCAGAAGCAAAGAGAATGTGGCTGCAGAAGGGCTCAGGAAATAAATCTTTTCAGCTGCTGTGGCTTTAGGGTATTATGTTGATGTCACAGCGGCTTGTATAGGTGCCTTTTCAAATTAACAGGGAAAAGCTTCCAATTTTCAGATCCATGGTCTATTTTATCAACATGATAAATACCACTGCAGGGAAACAAATCACTCTGGAAGTACAACAGCGCACTTTCTGATGGACAAGGAATATTTTCCCCCTATTTTCTCATATTCAAACAACTTGGAACTAATACAGTTTTATAAGCAGGAAACCTATTACTTTTCTCAGAAACTCTGTATTAGGGCTTGGAAATAAGTATGATGAGAATTCTCTTGTATCCATTTAAAGTAAAGTTACCTTCATCCAACTAGCTTGGTAGTGACTCGAATAAGGCAAAAGCAAATTTTTTAATTTTTTTTTAAATTCTGAGAAACTCTGTCTTTTTGGCACACAACTTTCTCATAAGAACTTCGGAAAAGATGTAGCAATGTAATAATTTTTCTTAAGGTTAGAAAACATATAATTGGCAAATAATTCTATATTTCACCTCATTAGTCTGTCTGCTTGAACTGTGAACTGGATGTCTCATGCCTTTAGGAGCTCTTTAGGAGGCTGAGCTCTGTCTGAACTGTATTTAATGAAACCTAAAGAGGGCAGGTGGCAGCTCACGGAACATGGAGCCCAGGCAGGAAACACGATCTATATTGCGGGCAACAAAAAACCAACCCCAAACCAAAAATCCAAAACCTTCCACAGAGAAGTTCCTTTCCTTACAAACTTTCTTTTCTCCACAGAGAAAATGGGAAGGAGTGATGAAATTCTTGCTGGCTCAAACAGTCACAATCAGAGCACTTGACTTGTGCACTATATGCATTTATCAATCTCTAAATCAGTTATCCGCTTCTGACTGCTATTAAACTGCCTCACATTTATGATACTTTTTAAATGATGGACTTTTGTATTTTCCTGGTGTTGCACTGAACTGTCCCACTGTCTCTATTTAGCATCTTTAGCAATCCTTACCCTGCTCACAGGATTCAAAGCTCTATAATGAAGATCCATCTGCAGCTGGATTTTGGGGTTGAACTGAGCTTTAGGAATCAGATCCACCTTAGATACACACCCCCAGCACTCCTTCTACAGTGCTTGTGCCTGTGTGCTCCTTCTTATTTAGGGCTTTTCTTACCAAAATTAATCCCATTTCTTTTTTCAGCCTCCTTGCCAGTCTTCAATACGAGTAATCTACTGAAAAAATGCGTAGAGGAATTACTGATTTTTACTGCTTAGACAATAATGATGACTGAAATACTGATCCAGGTGGTTGTGTAAGGAACAGGGTGCTGAGATGGAAACCTATTAACAAACACTGGGATCCCCAGATCTTCCTTTAGGAGGTGGCATCATATGTGATATATCTCAGCCTTTCTTTCAAGGTGACATGATTTTTTAAAAACAATTAAAATGGCTTGCAGTGGTGCTCTTCATTGCCACATGAGTTATGGTGATGGTGTTGCAGAGTACACAAAGCCTGTAGTATGATTTACATTGTCATTTGTATCTGTAAAAGCTCCAGCAGTATCTGCCTGCATCAATCAAGGGGGCTTCTCATACCATTAAGAAATGATTGAATTCCTTCAGATTTCATCTGAGCAGGACTGGGATGTCTGCTTAGACAGATGCAGCAATGTCAATAATGGCAAGTCAGATATTGATTCTGGAGATGATTTCAATCACCTGCTTGCTTTGTTGCTAAGGGAGCCACTGAAATACAAGCACACTGAAAGATCTGTGGAAATTAAACATTCAAACGTTACTATTCAAAAACCTGGTGGGGGAAATCCCTATTGCTGCTGTAGAAGATCCATTTGGTGAAGGGATTGGTAACTGGGAGTGCAGGACTGGCCACAGAGGCGAGGAGCATTCCATGGACACGTGAGCAGTGTCTGGGGCTCGTTGATGCACCTCATCCACTCTGCCCTCTCTGTGTCCAGCACAGCTGGGTCAGGCTGAAACAGGAGAGGAGATTCTCGCCCCTGAGGGGCTGGAAAAGCTGCCAGGCAGTGGAGCTTCCCCTGGAGTACAGAACATTCTGCCTTGCACCTACAGCTCCTGTTCCAGGCTCCACATATAATGCAATGTATGCTGATTTATTCCCTTCCTCTAAATAATGTGATGTTTGTTGCTTTTCATTTGAGGTGGCAGAGGAAAGACTTCAAAACCAGCTAAACAACCCCCCCTAAACCAAATGTAGCCTTTAGGAAAGGACATTTATTCACCTTTCAATATGAACTGCCACGTGTACATGTGTACATTTTAAATAGAAAATGCAGTTCCCACTTTGAGGCCTGTTTCAGCATAGGGTTACCATCAACAGCTGCATCATCTCCAGCAGCTCCACATGTGCTGGAAAGTCAGAAAAGGCCCTGAGCTGTCCCCAGGCAGAAAACATGCTGAGAAGGACTGAGATTTACAGACACCCTGAGAATCATCTGCACCACTTCCTCCCCAGGCAGTTGAAAGTCTAGGCGGTAGGTGTTCCTCCCTGTTCTTGAAATGAAGCTATTTATTATTTTCCAAGGTGATTTAAGCAAGGGAATATTTCTAAAGGAACAGGAATTGCAGTGTGCCTTGTTCTGCATTGCCACCAAGTGAGACTGAGAGAGAGCAAAAATTGAGGGATGCAGAGTAAGGCTGGAACAAGAACTGGGGCTTTTCCTGTGAGCACGCTCTTTTGGAGATTATCCTCAATTTAAATAATTGTACATTGTGGTGAAGTTGATTAAATTTTGAATCCAAGGGATTTATAAATCCCTTTGTAATGAATGGTGCTGCACCTAGATGGGAACCCCTGTGATGCTGAGCACTCTGGACAATGCCTTAACCTGGAGCACTGGCTGGGTTTAAGGCTGTCTGGTTTTTGTGGCCTTTTGAACAAAGGAGACTGGAAGATGGTTCAGTCCACAAAATAAGTGTGCCCAGCAGGGGTGGTGCTAATAAAGCTATCTAAATTAAAGCTCTTTTAGGGATAGTGCCTGGAAGTATCCAGGGAATACAGACCATCCAGCTTCCACCTTCTTGGAGTTCAGTCTGTGTTAAAGGTCACTCACTATAGCTGCTTTCTATTAATATTCATGGTGGAAATGTGTCTGTTAAATTGTTCCCATTTACCCCCTGGAGAAAAAAAAGAATTTTTGAACAAAGCTGTGGGATTCTTGGTGGAGAAACTGGCTGATGTCCTCTTCTATCCCCTTTCAAGTGCATGGGTAGACACATGGAGAAAGATTGAAACAATTTTGTAATAGAAAAGGAAATAATTTCTTTCCCTGGTTGTCCTGATCACACATGACTGAAAAGGGATTTTAATCTATGTACTTGCTAACAGCAAGGACTTTTTCACTGTGGATTAACAAATAAAAAATAAAAAAATCACAAAAAAACCATGGAACCCCTTCTTCAGTTTCCTCTTACCTGCCTTAATTATTCATTTTAATTCCATGCTGCAGATCAGGGTTACCTTGTTAGGTGCCTAATGAGGCGAGAGGACTCACATGGTATGTCTAGTTAAGGAGTTCTATTCAAATTAACTGAACATTCTTCTTCCCTACCAAAAAGCAACCTTGCATTACAGGAGAATCAGAATGCCCTTCAATCTGAGGGCAGTTGAAAGAGTTCATATCAGGAGAATTTATAACCATCTCAAAGAGATCGATAAACTCAGATTCGTAAGTTGTATTCTCCTTCTCTTATGGGGTTTCAGAGTTGCTGGATATGCTGCTGTTCAGTTCTGGTGTGAATAGATGAACCTTTTCATTTTCTGGTGTGTCAACAGATCAAGAGACATTCAGATTTAAAAAAAGCCGAAATTTTATATTCTTTGCATTAGTAGACAAAGATTTTTTTTTGTGAAGAAACAGGCAGCATGAAAATAGCTCCTGTTTTATAGGACACTGTAGAAACACAGGTGTGTGAGCTGCAGCAAAGTGAATGCTGTTCTGAAACAGGCTTGCTCTTGGAAGGGGTGGAGCACTGAAAGTCATAAAAGGGGAAAACTGGTGCTCCAAGGTTACTAGAGCACTGTCAAATCCAGGCACAGAACAATGGGGTATGTCATCTGTGCTGGACACTGTCCCCAGAATGACCTTGCAGGGAAAGACTTGGGGAAAATCCCTTCCAGCAGCACTGGAGTCCCAGGGCTGTGACCAGCAGGAAGGACGTGGCCCTGTGCAAAGGTCCTGAGGCTCCTGGGGGGGACCAAGAAGAGCTCCCAGGGCAGGAATTCACTTCAGCCCAGTGATCTCACAGGTGCCCTGTGCAGAGTCTGGTGGGAATGGCTGAAATCCAGGGCCTCCTCAGTGAGTGAGTGCTGGCTGAATGAGAGAGCCAAGGAATACTGAGACAGTGTGGGAGCCTTGAACCTCATGAACTGCATGAGCAGTGCAATGACAGATTGCTGAGATTGCAATAAAAGTCAGTCTAGAAAGGGTGGCTGTTTTCTCTTTAGAGCTCTTGTGCTTTAATGTGAGCATGGACTGCTGGTGGGTATCATAACTGGAAAGTGGAATAGTTAAAAAAGGTGAGATGAGCCTCATATTAATTATTAAAAAGCTGACAGTCAGTGTGGATCTGCTGTGGAGAAGGTGTGAATTTAGTATTACCCTGTTGCCTCAAAGCAATGTTTAAATCTGTGTTACCTCTGAGAAGTAGCTGCTCACCTGCTACTCCAAACTTATAAACCAATTAAGTTCATAGCATATCCTAAATATAATTGTACTGGCAAAATGCCCTGTTAGAATGGCAATGGAAAGAGGATTCTTTTTTGATTGTTTTAATTATTTATGTTTTCTAAAAAATCCAAAGTGCCCATTGTCCTGAAGTTTGAGGAAAACCATGAGAATGGGAAAGGCTTCAAATCTCCACACATTTCAAACAGCTCCTTAAATTCCTCATGCTTGACTTGTGCATCACAACTTTTGAGGGGTCCCAACTGAGGGTGGTGGTGGTGCCTTTAAACTGTGCTACAGTGATGTGTGTTCCTGACCTGGGGAAGGGAGAGCTCCTGCTTTCCACTGTAACCTGGAGGGGGAAGGTGATTTCGAGTTAGGTGTTTATGGTTTGATGCGTTCTCTGGGTTGGCTTTTTGTTTGTTTGTGCATGGTTTTGGTTTTGGTTTGTGGGGTTGGTTTGTTTTAAGTGTTTTTTAGGTGCTGGAGGTAAAGGGACAGACTGCAATTCCTGGCCAAGGAAGGTATGAGCTCTATGGAACAATAAAATCCTATTTGAACTCCTGCTGCCTTCTAGATGGCTTCTACATTGGTATTAATTGGAGAAATGTGCTAGAGATGTTAACAAGGATAATCACTGTGTTTTATGGAACCACATTTACAGCTTCAGAATGCTCAGCCAGTGTGTCCTCACCTCCTGCAATTTGTTCTGAATAGCACCCAGTGCAGGCAGGGACTTTCACTCTGATCTCCCTTGTGCTGACAGCACATGATACAGGAAATAACCTGCTGTTTGGATTATTACAATAATTGATGGATTCGTATTTACTCTGTCATTTGTTAATACCATCCTGTTAAGTCCTTCTGGGAATGAGTTCACAGATTGTTCTAAGGAGCAGCTGCTGCATGGTTTCCTGAACCACCAGATTTTCGGGCTGGGCCAGGGAAGGCAGAATGAGGATACAAACAGATGGCCTGGTTGCTCACGGTGTACCTGAGCCTGCAGCCTTGACAAGGTGTGGGCAACCTTGGTGATTCAGGAAGTGCTGAGTGTGTTCAGTGGCTCAGAAAGGAAACTTGCTGCTGCTGCTCCCCTCCTGTGTCCTCTGGAGATAAACCCTGCCTGAAGAGAGATTGGACATAGCCCAACAAGGCGTGTGTTTATTCCCCATGTAGCCCTTTATCAGTGTTTGATTACCCAAAGCTCTGCAAAGACAAACATGTACACATCACCCCTAGAAAACCACGGGGACTGAGATCAAAAGTAATGAACAATGACTAATGCAGTAATTTACAACATTTGTCAAGGTGACTACTGACTGAATTATGGTTCTATTTCCTCTGATTAATTTAGCACAAGATTTCTTCTTTTTTTCTTTCCGTGACCATGGGGTAGATATCCCTGATGAAGCACAGGTTCCCTGGAATGTCTTTTGCAATATTACTCCTCTCTCCAAACAAGTCCTCATCACCAGCAGCTCCTGAGTCATTACAGGAAGAATCAATACCGTGTCCAGTCAAATTATCTGGTGCACAGCCTCAGTTATCTGCTCTTGTCTCAGTTATTCCCAGAAATGAAATTCCAAAGCAGCAGCCACTTCACTGAGGAAGGATTCCAAGGGAGCAGGGTGTCCCTAAGATGTATTGGGAGGATGCTGGTCCTGGGGCAGGCAATGTAGGTGCATAATTATCATGATATGAAACCAGATTAATTATTCATCCATACATACACCTGTAAGTTAGGAACATATCTTTAATCATTATTTGCAAGCTTATTTAATTAGATATGAATTATATTTTTTGTTACGGCATTTTTTCAGTGAAGTTTTAATCTTTCTTGGAATTTTGGAAAATTGTTTTTGTTCTTAGTAGTAATATTTTTTTTCCTAAACTTTAAAAGCACTTTTAAGCAGAGAAATCTGATTTAAAGGTTTTATGTACACTGTAAACACTGTCCTTTGGGTTCTGACTCAAGATAATTCAATATGAGCACATCAAACCCATAAAACCCATCTCTGTCTCTTACAAAAGTGTATAGACCTGTATTATCACAAATAGTTGCTGTGCTATGATCCCAAATCAAGATTAACATGAAATCAGTTTGCCTAAAGTCAGCCTTAATCTTGGCTGTAATGAAGAGCTCTTGTCATTCTTGTTGGCAATTTCTACTGATAAAATTAGGCTTTTTCCATTGCTGCAGAGTGCAGGAAGATTTTCAAGTCTCAATAGTGTGGTAGGAGAGATGCTGACTGTAAGGCTTATTTTATTTCCAGTTGTTGAATGCCAGTTTGCCTGTGCCTGGTAAGTGTGGGAGGGAGGGAGGGGCTGCTGGCCCAGCTCTCCCCTCTGCAGGACAAAGCCGTGCTGGGAGCAGAGCTGACCCCGAGCTCTGGGCCTCCAGTGCCCCTTGCTCTGAGGAATATGGAGCAGAGCACTGTGGTTCCCTGTATGACCAGTCAAATGGCTTTTGCTGGGTTCCCAGGGGAAAATCTGGGGACTTATTTTGCATTTTGTCAGCTCCTCTGTGAAAGGAATAAGGGAGTGTCTTTACAAACAAATGGCTGGTAAAGATAAGACCTGAGTCTGCTGGTAAGGTAACTTTGATACTGAGAGATAGAAGAAACAATGGGTAGGATTTCCATAGGAATTTCCCTAGTTAGATTTACCCAAAATTGTGTTAATAAACTACAAGAACAGAGACACAAGAATAAGAAGAAAAGGGGGATGTGTATTGGGGATGTCTGTATTAGGGGGGGATGTACATTAATTAGGCGTTCTGGGAAATCTGTACCTCTCGAGTACCTCAGCCAATGGGGAAAAGAGAGAGGGAACCTGCGGTCGGGAATTCGGATAAAAGAGGCTGCGTCCTCTGTCAATCTGAGAGACCCCATGGGAAATGCCCATGACCTCTCCCTTTATTCATGAATAAAGCTACAGGACTCCTCTGTGTCCTTTTTGGACTTACACCTCTGGCGTTTGTGGATGAATTTTCCTGACACCTGCCAGAGTACAACAGTTCCCCACGCAGCGGGAGGACGCGGGGCTCACCAGAGTTGGCAGTGCGAGGCGCGGCTGCATGGCTGGAATTTGACATCTGTGTATCCAAAGGGTTTTTCTGTCCCAGTGGAACAGAGCATGGATCAGGAGCTTGGTGTCCAAGGCCTAAGCGCTCTCTCCCTTTTCAGAAGGAAGAGGTGATAGCAGAGCCCAGGAGCAGCCCAGCCCCAGCCCACGCTGCAGCCACCAGGGTGTTGAGCTCACGACACAAGGCAGTTTCTCAAGCACCAAACAATAACCAAAGTGCAGGATTTTAGCACATGTAGACTGTGACCCGATTTTTTTGGCTTGTTCACTCCTGAAATGCCGTGCTGGCAGCAGCGGTGGGATCCAGTGTGTTGAGGACAGGCTGTCGTGTCAGGGCCGCAGGGACAGCGGGACACCATGAATGACACCCTCTGTGTGAGTGGGGCTCGGACCAGAGGCTTTTCTTCAGGGATTGTGCTTTTGGTTGCTGACTTAGCTCTGCCCTTCCTTGAATTCCCTTGTGATTTAATTTAAACCCCAATGGCTCTTTTGGTGGCACATGATCTCTGTCATGCTCAGTGTTCAGTCATTTCTTATTTCTACATTTTCCTGCACTTGCTGTGACCTGTGGAAGAGGCATGAATTACCAGCACACTGTTTCCTTAAGCTAAGCAATTACTTTGAATTAATATTACGTGGGTTATGTGAAGATAGAAAGTGGGAATAAAAAGACTTGCTATGGAAACAGACTTTTCTTTTACTTTTTTTGATGCTTTCATCTCTTCTGCAGTGGGGATTGCTGTGCTATTTATTCTTTATGCTGAAAACATGACAGTTATGTCTGTTAGATTTTTCATATTTTGCTTTATATTCGTTAAAAAGTGAGAAATGTAAATGACATTCCTGTACAATCTTTGGATATTTTGGTTTTATTCTGATGATGTCTCCTTTCTCCAGGCAACAAAAATTAAGATGTAGAACATCTTAATGTTGCATTATGCCCATCTCATTCATGCATTTTTTTCATCAGGTCTGTCCTTGTTAGCTCATGCTTCCCAGAACACCTCCAGAATGGGAGTTCTGTAGGACTTTGCAAAGCCCTCCTGCCTACTGTCTCCAGTGTGGTATTCAGAGCAAGAAAACTTTTAAAGCCCAACAAAAGCTTGTGGACTGACCTCTCTGTGTCTTATTGAAGTGATGTCTGTTTTATATTTTCATTGGCTGATCTCTTTGTTTCTGCACCAATTTACTTCTAGGTGTTTCTGCTGTCTGTTTTATATTTTCATTGGCTGATCTCTTTGTTTCTGAACCAATTTACTTCTAGGTGTTTCTGCTGTGCTATAGAGTGTAAGAACACTGTATTCCCAGTGTTGAGAATCGGAGTCCTTCTGCAAAATATTTGTGGAAAAGAGCTACCTGACAATCTCAGGGATACACTTAATTCTCATGGTATTAAATGAGGTATAAGAAGGAAAAATGCATCTCTGCACTGCTGGCACTGAGCCAGCAGTTTCAGTCTGAGAGGAGGAGAGAGAACAGTGATATTTGTAATCCCCTGCTAAATGCAAATAAGTTCTGTGACTCTTTCTTCGGGAGACTGCTTCCCTGAGTCACCGGAGTTCATTTACATTTGGGTGACATCTACAAGAATTTTGCCAACACAGCTTATTACTGCAAACATTGTGTCAGTTCTGACATTTCCCCGTGCTGGAGAATCCCCAGAATGGCTCTGTTTGTTCTTGGTAGCAGACGTGGAGTCACACAGAGAGAGGTGCCAGCCTCAGCCCCTCCTGCATCCTGCTGAGCACCATTCCCTGAGCTCTGCCTCCACAGCCCTTTCTGGCCATGGTGGGAAGACAAACCTTTCCCAGAGCCATTTCTGGAAGCGGGATCAGCACCTGGATCTGGCTCCTGGAGCAGACACAGGGCTGCTCCCAGGCCTCATTTCTGGAGCAGAGGCACTAACATGTCACCATGATGTGGTGGCAGAGCTCCACCACGAGCACCAAGCAGCTCCAACCCCAAAGAGGAGCTCACATTAATCCAGCGCTCCTGGGGCCAGACAACTGAATCAATGGAAAAGAAAGGCTGGCCCTGTAGCTGCACTGAAAGGATGCTTAATTCCCAGCAAAGCACCTTTTTCCTCTGTAACTCGCAACAAGTGCATGTTACAAAGGTGGGGAAGGAGTCAGTGCCAGCAGCTTTATGTAACTTAGACCCTCAACTCTTTCATCTCCCTTTCCCATATCCCTGTTTTCTGCATTTCCCTGGCCCTCCCACACAGAAGGATTGAGGCAGTTACTTCTACTTCCCTCCTCAGAGAGGGTGTCACCAGGGTTTCTTTCACATATAAACTCGCTTACAGGTTCTGTGAATTACTGTTGTTCATGGGAGTCACCAGTGATGCTTAGTAAGAGAGATCAGAATATTTTCTTGTCTACCATTCCATATACTTTTCTCCTGCCCTTCTTATGTATTTATATGTAATATGCATTTATTTGTCATTCCTCTCTAGGGAACAAAGCCTGGCAGCTACAAACACTTCTCTTGCAATGCTACGATAGGAACAAGGCTCTTCTGGAAGCCTCTCAGACGAAACCAGCCACATTATTTCAGTTATGACTCAAGGCAGATTTGAATTTGGGATTTCAGGGAGGTGTTGTGCCCCCTGGCCCTGCTAACTGTTTTCTACTCATTCTGTATTTTTCATTTTATTCTCAGTTCTACAGCATACAGTGTTTTCCACTAACTCATGATTTGTGAAGATAATGTGCCAAAAACTGGAGTCTGGTATTTATTTATAAAGAGACTGAAGTTGGGCCTCAGTTCAGGAAGATACTTATGTGCATAGTTTATGCTTTGTAAATGCATTCTCAATTTTATTTGTACAAAATTTTCCAGTTCAGGGGGCACCAAGATTCATGTTCTAAATCTGTCACTGTTTCACCCATTTCGATTGTGGGTGAGTATTTTGCCTTGCTGATAGGCTTGTCTTGTTGTTTTGAAAGTTTGTACTATAGAAGTGTTAAAATCAAAATTACCAGAATGTTTTTAAATAGTTTTTTTCTGAAATTCGTAGATTCATGTAACAGATGAAGGAAAAGGCATAGCTGAATAAGTCCTTTAACTAGAACAGCTTCTTGTCTGTGTTTGTGGGTTTATGGAGCAGCCTTTACAGGCTGCCTTGATAGAAACTTTTAAACCTCAGCTTCTCTCCTGAAAAAGGGCAGCCATTCAGAGAAATATGTTAATATATTTCAAAATATAACAATACTACTGATCATTCCTCACTATGAAACAGAACTGGTCATTCTTTATATCTTGTCAGATAATTTACTGTGGTTATATCCATCTTGAAAATGGCTGTATTTAGCAGAATTGAGCATTTTCTGAATTCATGGGACAAGGGTGGTCATCATCAGAATGACTGTCCCATTTCAGGAGGAGCTGGCACTGCAATCTTTGCTCATTCTCCTGGTTTCCATCAGCCATTGTCAGTGCTCCCAGGTGGGAGGCAAAGGGGGCCAGAGCCCTGCAGGTTTGTCATTCTTGTTTACTGTGGGCCAGAATTCTTCAGGGATTGTTATTTCCTAAGCTCTATTCCTTTTAGCTTCTGAAAAGAGAAGTTGTCAAATTAGAGATGCAAGCACAGATAAAAGTTCTGCTCTAAATAACAGTTACTTGAGGGCTATTGCAATTACGTCCTTCGCTCATTTCTGCTTACAGAAGTTGGTAGTGTGTCAGTGGGATTTTCTATATCAGGCAAGATCAACAAATACTGACCCTCAGCAGGCAGTAAAATATGCACTAAATAAAACCTAATGCCAGCAAATAAAAGAGGCAGAATATGCTGAATAAACATAACTACTGGAAGAAGCAGTCTTAGATTTATTCTTAGAAAGGATGAATAGCAGTTGTAAGAGAAGAGGATATTGTTGTCATTAATTTTGATAATCCAGACTGAGGTAATCCATGACATTTATAACCAGCCCAGCAGCAGCATTTTTGTATGCAAGAAGCTGCATTTTGTTGTAGAAAGGAAAGAGTAGACAGTGATTTCCAGAGCATTCCAAATTCTCCTACTAAACACTTTTGTGTTTATGATACATTTTGTGAGTGCTCCAAAGAACTGAGACCCATCTGGAGGTCACAGCATGGCACTAAGCAAGTGAAGGAGAAGTAAGAGTAACAAGTAGCAGTGAGTTCAGGATTTTACTGCGTGACAAAGATTGCTTAAACTATCAGTACAACAAATGATTTGATGCCTTAAGGAGCCTGAATTAGTCAGTGTGTTTATAAGAACTGATTTATTAAGTTGCCCCCAAACTGGATGTGCTTGGGTTTTGTTTTACTTTCCCCCCTCCCTCTATCTTTTTCTTTGGGATGTTTGAGTGTTTTTCCTAATACAGAAGATTGTATTATAAAGATATTCCTGAATATTAGGGATATGATTTTGTTGCTTTATAAATTTGATAGGATGTCTTTAATAGAGCAATTTTCCAAGATGACAAGTACAGTTATGTTCATTTGCTGAGTGAAGAAGTGAAGTTGAAGGAAGCTGAAATGACTTCTCAGACAGAAATTGGCAGGCACGGGGCAGTCTGGGACTCTTGAGGTGGAATTCTTATCAGTGCCCCTGACAACCCTTCCATTTGTGTTCCCTTCACTGGTTGCATAAAACTGGGTTTCCCCACCTGTTTCAGTGGTGTGACAGTATCACACAAGATTAAGAGCAAATATTCCTCCATTTTCGGAACTTCACTTTGGGAATTATTTCAGGAATCAGTGCTTTCTTACTCTCCCATTTGGAGAGTAAGAAGAGCCTGGATGCACCTCCAGGGCAGGGGGAAACTCTCTGAAATGCCCTTCCCGAGTACCTGTCTGTCTCTGACAATCTGGAGAAGGTCTGTGTCCCTTCCCTGGAACTGCTGGCAAGGACTGGGAGAAGCCTGGGGACAAATTTGCAGGAGAACTGTGAAATTGCAAATCCCTTTTCTTCAGATGGGACAGCTCTAAAAGGGCATCTAATGAAATGAATGGAAACAAAGGATGCAGTCATTAGGTTAAAGTTTAATGTTTTCAATATTTCATATTTCAAGTGCTGTTATGCTTATTTAATAACCATTTAAATAGCAGTATCATGCCTCTCCTGAAATCAGCTTTTCTGACAAGAACTGTCCAAAATTCAAGTCTGGACAGTGTTCAAACATATTTTCCTCGAAAGTCTCCTGACAAGATTCTGTTCACCATCCTGCTTGACTGCAGGCAGGATTACCTAGAGGGGACCTTCCATAGGCAGGATTATTTACATGACTTTCTACAAAGTATACTGGAGAGGGATGGAGATTATGAATCCCCATGGCCTGAGGTGCTTCCCAGAGAGGCAATCTGGGGAACTGGCTGTGGAGATGCAGCTCTTGGAACAAACAGAAAGCTCCTGTTAACATGAGCCTTATGCAAAATCTTCATGACAGAATTATTTTAAGCTTTTGTGCAGTGTTTAATTACTCCACTACTAAAATGCGAAGTGTCAAGTCACATAGAATACAATTTCTTTGAGCTGAAAGCTTCCTCTTCGGTAACCCTTGGAACTGGGAGCAATGATTGATTATGACTAGCACAGCTTATGAGTATCTTTGGCTTCAGTGGAGTGAAATCTTTGGTTCCCATGTAAATGTATGTTTAAAGCTGAAGCAGAATTTTACCCCTTCATACTACTTTCTCATGGTTTCAGGAAAGTCTCTAGATAAAAAATATAGCCTAAAAAAAAGGAGATAGGTAAATTGAGACACTAAAAGACAGCTCAAATCTTTGTGTGCTTTAGCTTTATGCCAAATGAGTTGTGGAGGACTGGACAAAGGGGAGATGAAAGCAAGAACAGCTTAAGTGCTACAGGTCAGCATTGGTTTTCAAGTGTATTTTTTGAGAGATTTGTGGTTAACCCTTGAGCAAAGATTATACATTTGATTTCTTCTTCCAGCAGGGGAAATATTAGCTTGTTTTCTCAACTGGAACAAATCTATGCATTGCTTCTCAGGGCAGCTTCCCCTGAGTACCTGCAGGACAATGCTTCTGTTAAGTCTTAGCAGTGGTTCTACTTCCCATCCAAGAGGATTTAACAGCAAAAATTCACCCTCAGTCGAGAAAAGAGAGCACAGCAAAGAGAAAGGGAGAGGAAGAAAGATACAAGAATGTGGTTTTTTCGTATGGGCAAGAATGTGTTTTTTTTGTATGGGGATTTTGGTTGACTGAGAGAGAAAAGAATAGGCAAATATATTCATATTTGCAATACACTTGAAACAGATCATGCCCTTTCCCATTAGGCTGAATTTCATGGTAGCTGCCCATTAAATGCAGTACTTTTATGTCAGGGCTTTTCTTCCTAAATGCTAAAATTAAGCTCTAAGAGTAAGCAAAGAAGTAACTATTTTGTCTCTGAAAGCCAGGACAGCTATGGAGGGTAAAAATTAACTGAATTCTGCAGACTTATCCTGCAATATGAACTTTTAAAAAAATTTTTTTACATTATTTTTTCTTTCAGAATTAGTCAGCATGACTATAAGAATTTATTTCCTAAGCTGCCCCCAAGGATGCTGATGGGTTTTTTCCCCTTTGCCCCCTCCTTTATCTTTCTTACCTAGAGAGGACTTTCCATAGGCAGGATTATATACATGACTTTCTGTAAACCTGCCTGGAGAGGGATGGAGATTATGAATCCCCATGGCCTGAGGTGCTTCCCAGAGAGGCAATCTGGGGAATTGCCTGTGGGGATGCAGCTCTTGGAACAAACAGAAAGCTCCTGTTAACACGAGCCTTATGCAAAATCTTCATGACAGAATTATTTTAGGATTTTTTTTATCCAGTGTTTAATTACTAATAAAATGGGAAGTATCAAGTTACATTTTATTTTTTGTTTCTCCATGAACCATTTCTGCTCCTGAGCTCTGTGTGTTTGTGTGTATGCACGCATCAGCTGTGGTGAGCACACACTGAGGGCTGGGTTGGAATCCTCTCCATCAGTCACACATGTGCCTTCTCAGGCTGTTGTTGGTTACTGGGCTGCCCTAAACAGCCTTTTATGAATGTCAGAGCTGGGGCTCAGCACACAGCACTGTTATTCCTACAGAACTACAATGCCCTGAAGCCACGGCTCATGTTAACAGGAGCTTTCTGTTTGTTCCAAGAGCTGCATGTGTGATGTGCTACAAAAAGAACAAAGATTCCTTCCTCCCACATTCTTCTTGCTTGATCCACCACTTGTTCAGACTCTTCCTGCCAGGCTGGTTTGTGGCAATAGCACAGATGTTTTCCATCTTGCAGCAATATGCTGAACACATGATGGAAATCTCTCCTGGAATGCAGCCTCCCTGGAAAGTCCACTCTTACTCTCAATGGATACTGCGGGTGTTGATTTTGAGGACCAGGTTTTTCCTTTGTTCCCTTCCCTGAAAATTCACTTTACCATGGCTGGCTACAAAGGTTTTCCCTCCATGCCTAGGTCTGAAAGATGCATCAAATACTACAGCCCTTCTTTCTTTTACAAGCACCATTCTGTGTGTAAGCCCTGGGGAATTTCTCTCCCTGTCTCAAACAGAAAACAGGGGGTGCCTCTGCCATTTGCTCATGACTGAACAAACAGCCCTGCCAAGAGCCCCAGTGTGACCAGATTTCCCACAATAGTGGTGGATCTCCTCAGAACCCCACGGCTTCATTCCTGCCCACAAGAGTGGTGGATCTCCTCAGAACCCCACGGCTTCATTCCTGCCCACAATAGCAGTGGATCTCCTCAGAACCCCATGGCTTCATCTTTGTCTCACAGGCCTGGGCCATGAGATTTCCATGAGTTTCTGTGATAGTAAAACTGGTGTGATACAGCTGAGAAAGAGCTGCCAATGTTCATTTTCTCTTTTCCTGGGTATTTATTTCTGAACTCCTTCCTTAGCACCTCTTTTTGCTTTGCCCTTCTCAATTCTGAGATCCTGCATGGCTGATACAAAGCAATCTCTTATCTAATGAGTGCTGAGACCTCCTGGTCACTGCTACAGACACCACTGAATCTGATTTTATCAATGCCAGAACAAAGGCTTTGATTCCCTCCCAAGGCCCAAGACCAGGAATCCAGGATATTGGATTAGGCACTAATGGCACAGTGGGCAGGAGGTTTTTGAAAGTCATTTCCCTTTCCCTGTATCATTAATCTGCTACTGTGGCTGATGAGCTGCCAGTGTTTTAAGGAGCAGATCTCACGAATATTCCTTTGTGACTGGCCAGTGCAGAAGCCCCTGCAGTGAATGTGCAGTGGGCGCATAAAACAGACTGAGGAACTTGGCCATGTATTTCTCTGTTCAAAGAAAAAAGCCTTTCTCAGACCAAAAAAGAGAACTGGTGCACTGATAATCTTCTAATGGGTATACTGTGGCAGACCTTTTTGTCTTCAAATCTGCACAAAGCGGAACCATCCGTGCTTTGGGATTCTGTAATATGAGTTTGGGGTTTTGTTTAAAGGCCTGAATGCTCACACTGCAGCTGCTGGTTTAAACCTAAGCACCACCAGAGAGGATCTAGTCCAGTCCAAAGCAAAATCCCACCATGCTTCTGTGATTCATTTTGAAGAGCTCCAGCACTGACAGGAATGACTGACCATTTTCAGACTGAGGGGGTAGTTTTCTTGGGGCAATAGGAAATACATCTTTCAGTTTTACTTTGGTGGCTATATTTTATCCCAGTGCTCTGGGTGACTAATATGTTCTGTTACTTGATAGCTGAGGCTGAATTGCTGGGGTTTTTTTCCAAATAAATTTGCACATGGCGAGGTTCCCTGGGAATCCCTGTATAATCCACCAAAAATTCCATGATCTCGAAAGCTAATGACAGATTTGCTTGTGAATAGAAACAATGAGTAAGTCCTGTCTGTGGGAATTTCCTGGGGGGTGAACTGTACTGTTTTTAAGAAGAACCTGAAATGGTTTTCATTTTCCAGTTTCATGTATGTTTGAAAGTAAAACGGTTGTACAGATTTTTCAACAGCTCCAAAAGATAAGGGAGTTCTTTACCATGCTGCATAACCACCATTGCCATTACTGTTTATAATACAGTTTTATAAGTGCTGTTTCAGTTTTACTGAAAGATATTTGGATTTCTGGAAAGCCAGAGGTAGGGGAAAGAATTGGAACAAAATTGAAATAGCGCAGACCAAAATAACACAGTAAAGTGTATTATCAGCATTGAAAGCCTTTTTGACTTTGATAAATATTCCAGATAATGAATTTAAGAGACAGAGCTCTGCACACCGAGTGGCTGTATCACCATCTGCCTGGCAATGTAATTAATTGATTCTATCACAAAACTGTTTTGCTAATTAGATGGAAAACAGTCTGGTAGTAGTACTTGGAGGGTTCATCTGCTGGCCTGTGGAGTGCTGTGCAGTGTCTGTGTGTCCAATTCTTCCGGGAGAAGCAGGGATTGTGATCCCGATGGCATTTAGGGACACTCCCGTCTCTGCAGAGCACCGTGTGTGGGCTTCCTGTGCTCACACATTTTTAGCCTGAGGAAGCAATCTCAAGCCTGCTTAGTCAGGGTCAAGCTGTCAGCAAGAGCAGATGCTGGTGAGGATCTACGTTTTCCCCTTTGGCTGGGGGTTACTCTCCCTGTGATGCTTGAAGTTCACAGAAAACTTCCTGACAAGCTGCAGGGAAGATCTGAGGAGCTGATTCAGCCTCCTGTTCGGATATAAAGCTCTCCTTCCTGGCTGGTAATGAAAGACAAGTTCAACAAGGGCTGTTTTCATAGACAGCTCAGAAGGTGGAACATGGCTTTATTCTGCTATATTTTTTTAGTGCAGAAATTATTTAGTTGTAACACACTGAAAATGGAAATGTTAACCTATCTATGCACTAGTTTTACATTTTGATTTATTATGAGAATTACAAACTTCCAGCCCACGTGGAAATTAATTTCAAAACATCTGATTAGCATCCATTGAGGCACTTTTGGTCAAGGAACACCATATTGCATTGCAAAAATTTGGACTACAGGTTTTGTTTGGGTTCAAAAAACCCCTAAACAACAGCTGTCTTTTTCCTCCTCCTTTGCAATGAATTCATCATAACTACAGGGAGTAATAGGTCCTGCTGCCCCCTACTAATGGGAATTCAGAAATACACACAACAGGGAGAGCGCTGCTGGCTACCAGCATTGGGATTATGAAATATTGTGTCAGGTTTTGTCCTTGAAGAACCAGTGATTTAGGAAGGTTCCAATTTTCACTGGGAATTTGTGTGTGTGTGGGGGGGGGATGCAGATGTGGCCTCTAAACAAATGTGGGGAGATGATGGCCATAAGGTTTTAGTACTGACAATTTGATAGCTGCAGCTCTATAGTGTGCTACACTTGCGTCTTGTTAAAAAACAAGTTTAAAGTCACTTAAAGCCATTTATCAAGAAATCTTTAGGTTGTTGAAATAATATGAAAGTAAATTTAATCTATTTATTCCTACTTTTATATATATAAAATCCTTTTCAATTAAAAAGGTGACTATCCTCATATCTCTGAAAACCTTGAAATAAATAAACAAACAACAATCTTCTGTGATAGATCTATTTGCATTTTAAATCAGTGTCCTTAAGCAGCATGAGAAATTGACCAAGGACACACAAATAATGGATAGGTGATATGACTGACAAAAGCTTTAAATATGTCTATTAATAATGATTTAACAGAAAAGGATGCTATAACTACACTTCCTTCTTGGTACCTGGTTTTTATTATTTTTTTGTTTCGTATGAAGCAGATGAAGTTTTTCTTTGCCAAAATAAAAAGAAAATTAAATTTCTGAATTGAGATGCCTTAAACTGTAAAGTAAATGTAACAAATTGAAGATGAGAATGAATAATGATAATTAATATGTAAAAGTCAGGTGTTTTCATTCATGTTTTATGGCTTAAGGATGTAGTTCTTTAAATTATTGTTGCCTTCAGCAGGCAACACAAGGTGCTTGGATTCTGCCAGGCAGTCCTAAATTCCTAAAATGTATTAGGATGAGCCAAGTATACCAAATATACCAAATACCAATGTATTCTGAATGAACAAAGGTGTTTTTGACCCTATGGGCTAAACGTTTAGATGTCAGTATTACAAAAACAGAAAGTTAGAAATAAGAACAATAAATTATTCGAGTGAGGTGCCTCTACCCTGTACACAGATAGGAAGAAAAGTAATAAATATGATGCATATATATTTAGATATATACACATCCCCTATGTAGTAGTTATATAATTATGTACCTTATATAATATTAGCTATACATTGTCACAAAGGTGGGGTTTTAATGCACAAGTGCTTTTCCATGTGCTGATTTATCCACTTGCTCAGTGATGACTTCCTGATGTGAACATGACTCCTGTGAGAATCTGCTGGCAGCCTGTGAATCGCACCTGGCTCTGTCCTGAATTCCTGGGCAGCAGGGCTGTTCTGGCAGGCTGGCACTGAAGGAAATGCTGCCCCAGGCATCATTCAGTCCTTCTGGGTAGGTTTTCTGAGGCTGCTGCTCTTCGAAGGAGCCTTGCAGAGGTGCTCCAGCACCCGCCTTGTCTGGAACCTCTCTGTGTCTGAGGTGACAGATGTTGGTGCCTCAGTGGTGACATTCTGCTCCCAGATTCACTTGTGAAGAGTCAGTCTGTGAAGGCTGAAGATCATCAGTCCTTCCACTGACAAATAATGAATTTTCCTCCAGGCAATTTCTGAGTTATGAGCGCTCTTGTAACCATTGTAAATGCTCTGTTGGTTTGGAGCTCTTAATGACTGTAATGTGCTCAGAGCAAACCTGTGAGTACTTGACTCCTGTTTTGTCAGCTGTCATTGCTGTAGTTTTTTATTAGCACTGAATTGACAGCTTTGCATTTGGAAAAAAATATATTTACATATATTAAGAAGATTGTTGCCAGTCACTACTTTATGCACACTTTTATAGAAGGGCAGAAAATAACACATTCTTATGTGCAGTGTAAATTGATTAAAAGTTTTCATGGGATTGTGGCACAATGCAAGATCATCCAAACTGTTGTGTTACCGTTAAACCTTCCACAGCCACACCCAGTATGTTTTCTCAGAGTTAAAAACACAACCTCAGGTCCAGCTGTAACCTCTGCTGATTAGTTTAGGGATTCAGAGTGTAAGAACTTGAGGTCCTGCCTAAATTCAGGTCCTTTGTGTCCTCCCATGCATGTTAACTGCAGCGCTTTGGAATTCTCAGTTATAATGTCATAATCTTTTGTGCACCATGGATCTGAGCTGGATCCTGCTCTGTTCAGGAGCCTGGGAACGACTGTCAGACTGTTGTGTGGGGCTGGAACTGCTCTGAGCAGTCTGGGAGCGAGTGGTGCTGAGCAGGGATGGTGCTGAGGGCCTGCTGTCCACATTGTGCATGTCCCAGGGGGTTTTACTTTGCGTTTTTCCTCTGTGTATCTCATGCCCATTCAAGGCTGGGGTGTTCTAAGCTCGCTCCTGAAACTCATTTTTTGAGTTATTTTCACCTGAAATGTCTTTACAGTTCACTCTGTCAGTGTAATTTCTGGTCCTTCTGCAAAACTGAGGCCACATTCTTCTGTGTAAAATGTCACAGTAACTAAATCCAGAAGTCTCCGAGTAGTTCCAATTAGTGACAGCATGGGATCAGTGCTATTTGTAGTGTGTAGAATAGAGGTCTGAGAGCAATTTGTCCTCTTAGATGCTGCTAGTCACAAAATGGGTATGCTAAAAGGAAGGTTTCAGTGTTCAAACTGTGTAAATATAACAAGCAGGAAGCAGGAACTGAGGAAGCTGAGGTGGTTGCATCTCCAGGTTTGCTTGTAAACAGCAGCTGCTGAGACTGCAGCAGTCTTGTGTTCACCAGAGATCTTCCAACACATCCTTCACTCATTTGCAACAAATCTGGTTTTGAAACAAATGGCTAAAAATGTCTGCACTGTGTATAAAAATTACTCTATGACTCCTTTAAATACACTACTATCTCTGACCTGACCTGACAGTAATTAGTCCCTCTCGGCTGGCCAAGCGCTGCTTGAATCAGCTGTGAGGTTGTTTGGTTGCTCACATTCCCACTTCCAGATGCAGAGTGCCCAGCCAGCAGCCACTGCTCTGCAGAGCTGCCAGTGCCTAATTGTTTCTGGCAATGGCAACTGGCTTTCTTAGGCTTTTTTTTCTTCCTTCTTTCCCCTCAGCTGGCATTTCAGAGCAGTAGCTTTCAGAATACATTAGCTTAATGCACTCTGAGCTTGACCACATCTTCCATTACCACTCCTGCCTGAACCACACATTGTCCTTGAACTCAGCATCCAGCAGGAAAGATTTAGACATGGATAAATAAGCCTGTAAATATCCATGTCCTTGCAACAGCAAAAGCAGACCAAACCCATTGTTCAGAAGAGCATATTGCTAGACACTGGGTTGGCGAGCAGATGGATTCACATTCAGAGGATGTGGTGCCATGAGGCAGGAAAGGGAGGAGTAACTCACTTGAGGACAGTTTAAAGGACATGTGGTCTCTGCCACTGTCCCCCTTCTAGTGACAGCACAGCCAGTGTGAGAGGCAGAGTCTGGCACCACAATGTGGTTCTTTTTTACTCAGCAGAATGCTCAGTTCATCTGAAAGGAGGAGAAACAATAGATGATTGTGTAACAAGCAATTCCTTTCTGAGCAACAAAGCCACACGTCTCCTGAAAGTCAGTCTTGCTGCTTTTGAAATCCCTGGTGGATGAAAGCACTCTCTCTTCTTTGTCAGACCTGAAAAGGGTCTCAGACTGAAACAAATACTTCCTGTCCTGTTGTTCTGCTCATTTAAAATGGGTTTGAGCCAGATGAGGTGTAGGTGAAGCACACCAGAAAAATCACAAGGGTATGGTGTCTCTGAGCCATCTAGCTCCCTTACATCTTCAACATCCAAACCAAACCAATCCATCTTTGCCCTAGTTTAACACAAAAAATGGTTAAATGGGAAAAAAAGAGATCTGTTATCTTGCATAAACCTGAGGGACTGGATTAAGACCTCCTTAGCTGTAAATATAACTCTCATGGTCCCTTTCCAGTTTGACAATTAAGGGTAGGAGCTGAGTCTGATAGACCGGGGAAGGATTTTTTAAATACTTTTAATAAAGCCGTGGATGAATTTATGGAGACATAAACTCAGGTATGGTTTGCAGAGACGTGGAATCCGATCCAGTAGGGTCTGCAGCTCTGCCTGAAGCCAAATGCTTTACTGGCCCCTCAGTTAAATGATTGAAGACGTGTCCCAGGACTACTGTTGATTTTGGGGGGGCTGAGCAGAAAAGCGAATCACTCCTCTCTGCCTAGAGAGGGGGAAAAGGTAATTTTATCTTGTTCTTTGATGGTGTACTGTGGTTCCTTTTGTCTTTATGCACACAGACAGGCACGAACAGACATTTCCTCCTCTCAGAGGAGAGATGGTAACAGCCAGAAAAGCAGTTTCAGGTCATGCTGATGTTCACCTGGACAAAATATGTTTGCATGAGAAATGGGAGTGTGGGTGGGACTGTTGTCACTTGTCACATCTGAGCAGGGCCACCCTTCCCCAGTCCAAAAGCTCTGAGGGTTTGCCTGCAGCAGCAGCCATTTGGCTTTTCCTTTTTTCATGTCCATAAATATTCAAACAGCAGCTGCATGGCACAAAATTTATAAAGGAGTTGGGGAATCTCTATGAAAGGAAGTATATGGGTTTTTCGGGTTTCTTACTTTACCTTCACAATACAAGATATCCTGTGGAATTACAGTGACACACTAAACCATCTAAACCACTGAGAAAAATCTTCAAAAAAAGAATTTGTCATGTAAATATATTCCAGTTTCTTAGGTTAAAAATCTAATATGCTATACAGAACAAACAAAATCATGGTGATCAGGAAGTCAGAAAATTCTCCAGGAAAAGAGAGGTAAAAACTTCCTACATTATTCAAAGAATATATTATTTTATAATTTTTTCTCATTCCACCAGTAGTGCTATTGAAAGTGATCTTGTTTGGATGGTGCATAAAAGCAAATAATTGTCTGACAAGTGCATCTGAGTGTGTTCTGACATCATTTAGTTGCACAGTTCTGTAGAGCGTTCCAATAAGTAGAAAGAGAAGCAAAACAGACAGAAAATAGTTCATTAATGACAAAATCAAATATTTTTAAGTTTGGCAAGGAAGAGCTTTGTGCAGAAAGATTCTTTGGAAGTCAGCTTTAATTTTCAGCAGAGTATTACGGATTCAGGTTGCATCCAGGCTACTTTATGTGAGCCACCTAAGACATTCCAGAGGCAAACAAAAGCTCAGGCCCAGCTTGAGTAGCACAAGCTCAGAGGTGCAGGTTGGTACCTGCAGAGCACAGATCCTGCTGCTCCATGGTGTTTGTTAGCTCTCCCACATTTTTATTTGGAATTTTTTGTCACCCTTTACAGCTGCAAAGCCCTGCAGGTCAGGGAATGATTCCCCTTGTGCACAAGCTGCTCCAGGGGAAAGTGGCCGTGTCCCCAATCTCTGATTGTCCCCAGCGCTGACAGCACGCTGCCATCGCAAATCTCTGCTTGGGCACTCGTACCTGGCACCTCTGCAACCTATAAAATCGCTGTGTACTGTCAGAACATCGTGGTGCATCTTCCAAATGGCTGCTGCGTTTCTGGCTGGCATCACAGACAATCTGAGGAAAAAGAGCATGGAATTCCCAGCAATTCAGGTCATGGGAGTTCCTGTCTGGGTGTGGGTTGTTTATTTTGTTGGTTTGTGGCTTTTGTTTGTTTGTTTTTCTGAGGGTGTTGTTTGTTTGTGGTTTTGTTGGTTTTTGGGTTTTTTTAGAGTTACAAACATGATAGAAGCAGCAGCTAAGCAATAATATGTTGTGGTGCCCAGGGTAGTCCTTTTGTAAATGGGAGCAACTTTTGTTGATGTTGGACTGGCTGCACTGCCATTGCAAATGTCAAAAAGGAAAATGTTGCAAAGGGAAAAAATAATTTATTAGCAAATTTATTGGAGTAATTGGCCCTGGTAATGTCTCATATCTTCCATAAATCACTTTAATTCCTAATCTAGTTCAAAGTTGCCCTAATTATTTTAAACCTCTCTGAACTTGCTCCATTTTACAGCCTTTTGTATCTTTCTTGTTCACTGGTCCTGTTTTTACCAGTTCAACACAATTCTCCTCTACCACTGGCTGTGATGTCACCACTGTTTGGACAAATGAAAGTTTTCTCCAGTTCCTGCAACATAAAATTCTTATTTTACTTTTCACCACTTTACTGGCTCTGCTTTGAAGGTCACTTAAATCCAAACACCTCATCTCACATGAGGTAATGCTGTGCTTTGTGTTCTGCCGGTTGTTGTGGAAGTGGGGAAGTCACTTTGGGATCTGGCCTTTATGAGAACACCAGAAAACCACAGTGATGTTTTGTTCCCCTCAGGGAGAACCATTAGGATTGTAAGCTATAAAGCATCACATGGGCAGATCCAATTTTCTTTGGACTGAGAATCAGTGGGGTACAATGATGGTTAAAAAAAAGGGTGTGCAAACCCATCCCATAAAACTGTATTTCCCAGCTGTAGCAAGCACAAATTATGTGTTTTGTGAATCCAGATGATACAAAACTCCCATCTGTTCTCAAAGGGAGCTGTAAAATAATCCCAAAAACTATGAAGACTAAAAATATGTCAGTGATCTTTTGAGGAAAAAAGTGAGGCACAGCCAGCAGGCAGGGACAGATGCATCACAAACTGACTGAGCAAATAATGATGTTTCTGTTCTTTGCAAAGAAAATTCTTTTGAGACTGATCATTTCACTTGTGAATAAATGCATTACTTCCCAAGGTGATCTTCCTGTCCCAGTACATGCTGCCACAAGATATTTTGTCTTCAAAGTATATTTTAAAATTGAAATTGATTTGAAATCCATTTTTACTAGGTATGACAGGGAGCTAAGAAAGCCTCTCTCAGAGAAGCCCTTTCTGGTTCTGAGCCCACTTGTTCCAAACCAGAGAGGGCCATGCAATGGGTGCTGAGGCCTGTCAGGGTTTGGATTCAAAATCAGCACACATTTGAATGAATTTAGCAACTGGAAACTGGTAAGTCAAGAACACCAAAATGGCCATATCAAATTTAGGTTCAGGGGCAATATTATAAAGATATGTTGCAAAAAATTAACCCACAAGTTGAAAATTAATCTGCATCATTATAATACAGTAATAAAAGGTAATAGTTTCCAGCTAATTTTTCTGTGTCAGTAATAGCAATTTTTTTTAGCCACATGACCAGTGAATTGTGTGTCTGTTCAAGTGGGTAGCCAGTTTCACCTCAGCCACTGAGTGATAATGAATGAACAACTCAAGGCTCAGGGTGGGTAGATGTTTAATGCTCTGCTTCTGTGATCCACGTGAACATGACATAGAAAGCTGTGCCAAAAACAATGTAAGGAAGACAGATTCTTATCTCACTTCTTGTCCCCACCAATTCCTCAGTATTTTTGCATTGATGGCAACTATGGAAATGTACAATAACCTTAAACCAGAGGACAGACACAGGATGTCATTTCTATCCAACTACAGTACCTTCATGTCACCTTTATCCCTGCATTTTACCATGTCCTTGGCTGTATTTGGGAATCATCATTTGAAAATCTGGGAAAAGTTCTTATTTTTACCTCTACAGATGCTCCAGCTCTCCTGAAGAATTGGAGATATTATGTCTCCAATTTTGGGAAAATTACTAATTTACAGCTTGCTTCATTCAGTGGAAACATTTTTTCTTAATCGTAAACACAGAAATAAAGCTCTGAAATTAGGTGGTTTTTTTTTTCTATTTTAGATATCTGTCAGGTTTTTAGATATATTTCAGATTAATTAATAGGATCAAGTGGCAAAATACAGTTTCCACTCATATTTCCATTTAGGTTTGTGCTGTTCTAAAAGGAAAGTGTTTTCTAAAATTGTCTGTGTAGTTAAAAAGTCTTTATTGGTCGTATTCTGATTTTGTGCTCTCCCTAAACATCTGGGCATTTCTAGCTGGGATTGCTGCTCAGAGATGTGCTGTACAGCCAGAGCTCCCAGCAGGATGCATTGGAACTGTGTTTTCTATCTATTATTGAATGTCCCACATTCTTTCTAGAGGAACATCTGATTTCACAAATGTGTTTACTGTGAAGAGAGTGATTATTAGTGCAGTTTGATGTACTCTTCAAATGATGCACAAAAATCACCCCAAATAGCTACTCTTTTTTGCTCCTCTTTGCAGAGTGTATGATCCTCCCTTAGCACCAAGATCCAGGCCAAACCAGAAATCACTTTGGATTCACATTTCTCTCTGGATGTGTCTCTGAGGCAGAGTTGGAATTACAATATCCAGTGACTAGATATTGTTGGGCTGCTTGTCAACGTGGCTGCTGCAATAAAGCAGCAAGTTGTCAATAAAAAAATAAAATAAAATAAACCCAGTAAATTTACCTCTCAGAGCTTTTATTGTCTTGTCAAGGCAGGAGTGCTTTACCATTTCTCTGCTGAGCAGTGTGTAGTTCCCTGTGTAACCACTGTCCTTGGAGAAAGTTTCAGGGCAATACAATAAGATGACAACAAGGAAACCTGGTTTACAAATTCCTAGAAACTCTGGTGTTCTGTGTTGGGCTTTCTATGACCAGCTTCTTTAATAAAGCCTGGTACTTCTTGTCAATTGTTTGGGCCGAGGACTTTGTGCTGTGTTTGTTTGGAGAGTGAAAACAGCCAGTCTGCACCTCAGTAACTTGGAAATAACCACAAACAGGGAGCATTTAGACCAAAATATTGATTTCCACTAATAAGAAGGGATGGTTAAGTGTGGATGAGAAGCAAAATTCAGTATGAGGGTGTCCTAGTAAGAACTGGTCTTCCATCTGGGACTAAACAGCTCACAATTCCTCTCTCCTGAGAGGATCTGGGATCTCTCTTGTAAAGCTCATTGCTTTAAATCCTGAGGCCTTGCTGTAGAAATCCCTTCCCCAGTGGAATGGAGACCCACCTGTATTTGTCATCTAACCACAAAAAACATTACTGGCAGTAAGTGGAAACTGAATTCAGGATATTCTTCTCTTGTAGCAAGAGTTAGTGCCAGGTAATGGACAGACACCAATCCAGGAGCCAGGAGAGCTCTGCTTTCTCCTCAAATTGCTGGGTAATTTAAAGCAATTAACTTTTCTGCCAGACTTTTCCCCTCTTCCCACCTTTTGTGTTTTCTGGACACCTGTAATCTGCAAGGACTGTGCAGAACCTGGAGTGATTGAGCTTTAGTTTTAGTTGGGGTTTTTAAGTAAAAGTAATCTTGTAACAATTTTGCAGATAATTTAAAAAAAAAAAAACTATGATGCTGGAAACCTGTAAAGATCAGATGCTTACAGAGCTGCTTTTCTTAAACCATAAAACTAACAAAGATAAATTGCCAATGCAGAAAAAAACAACTGATGAAAGACAGATCCTCATTTTAAAGATGGAAACAGAAGGATTAACATCCTTGCAACTAAAACCAGCAATTAAAAGATAAGAAACTTAGAATTAAAGAACCCACAGAAACAAAGTGTCATAAAAGCACTATTTGCATTAAGAGTAGACGGAGATCATGAGGCTTTGGCTGGGATGTCCTTTAGTGAATTATCTTCATACAGGTTCTTGAGGACTGTAGGCTTCCCAATGTCATATAATGTCATTAAAATGAAAGTCAGAGGTATTTCAGGAAGTTCCAGCAAGAAATGTATTAAGTCTGGGAGCTAAAATCCCTGTTTGCATAAATGTTGTCAAAGCCAGCTGAATTTCTTCTGCCAGCTCTGAGCTGGAGGCCAAGTTTTCAAAGCATCTGAGGACAGAGACTCTAAGGCAGCTTTACAGAGGAGACCACATCTCCTGGAGAGATGCTCTGCATCTGTGTCTGGACATCTGCTGGGTTTTTAGGTGCTTAACACACAGCTCAAACAGGAGCTGAAACAAACCTCCCCCATCTCTCCTCTGAGAGGTTTCTTGATAGGGCTGCTTGTAGCAGCTTGATGAGATCCCCTCCAAAAACTAAAGCATCATTTGATTTATTTGCTAGGGAGCAGGTTTGGACAGGACTCTATGTTTGCAATGCAGGTGCATAGGAACTAGGCAGCTGTTACTTCCTGATCTATTATTTGAAGTGGGGAAGTGTGAGTTGGGAGAAGCCGCTTGAAATTAAAGCATTTAGTCAGTAGGTACAGTGGAAACGAATGACTTGGAGTTGTCAGCCTACATCCTCACACATGAGGATGAGAAACTGTCAGGCTTGGAGAGAAATGGATCCCTTGCCAGTGGAGGTTCCAGCCTAATAAATTAAAAGGTGAAAAAATTATTCTTGGTGCAACAGATGATTTCAACCCATCATAAAATAAATTGATGGCAGAAAGGTGCTGGATATTACTTAGTAGGATATGACTTAGTAAGGGAGAAGAACAAAGGATTCCAAGGTGTGGCTCTGGAGGCATTTGAACGTCTTTCCCTCCTGCACAGTTGGAATCATTAAAACATGAAATGCAGTGTGGAAAACTGTAGGAAGATATGCCCTTAAGGAAAAGGAGATGGGAACCTCTTCAGCACTTGCAGAAAATACCCACACTTGGAGAAAAAATAGAGTGAAGGAAGAAGAGAGCAGATTATTCTGGGGATTAAACTTTGCTGTGCACCTAAGAGAAGAGGGGGCAACTGCAGCACATGTCCCTCCCTGTCTGGCACCACAGACCTGTGTGGTTTCTGACATTCTTGATGGAGAAGAGAGACTGATGATGGGAGGTGCTTCGATCACTGACACTTCTCGAGGCATCCCACAAGCGCAAGGGGATGTCCTGCTGTGCTGTGCACAAGTCCAGGTGCAGATCTGTCAGGCTGTCTCTTAAATTCCCTGGCATCCTGTACCTCTCCAGGACATCAGCTCCCACCAAAGCTGGAAGCACTCTCCTGTCTTTCTGCATGTCTCAAATCTGGGACAGCCAGGAGAACTCCTGAAGGCACTTGCACAGACCCCAAATCACCCAGTTTCTTCACTGGGCTCCAGCTGTACATAGGAATGTGCAGTTGTGTTCCTGCTGCTGCTGTGCTCACTGTCATTGGGAGTAGAGTTTGTGCCTCTGGACAGCTGTACTAAACTGGCTGAGTTTGGAGTGCGAAAAAGACAGATTTGCCATCAAGGGCTACACACTCCCAAGTCTGCAGCAGTGCAGAGAGTGTTTTATTCTGGTTGTGTGCAGAAAGATTTCCTTGTTTATGAGCAGAAGTTTATTCAACCTTCCACCATCATCCTGGGGCGTCAGAGTGCAGCTCTCGGCGCTGGAGCCAGTGACAGCACAGCTGGCAGCCAGCTGTGCTCTTACTGCTGTCCCCGAGCCAGATGCTGAGGGACAGCCTCCAAAGGGGCTCTGCTGATTCCAGGATAAGGATTTTCTGTGCTTTTGCCTTGTGGGGGGTATGTCCCTGTGCCGTGCTGAGGTGGGTTTTCATGCACAGAGAGCCACAGTAGGAATGCTTTTTTCCTTCTTGATTTGGTGAGAGAATTGGTTTAGTTAGAGTAAGTTTGTAGGCTCTCTCAAGCATCTAAGACAGGAATCTTAGTGCTGGATTTGAAAATGCAGACTCTATATTTTATAGCTTTGGCTTTTGTGTCATTCATGCATGCAAATGAACATTTTATATATCTCTGGACATTCCTTGTGCTCTTAGATATAAATGCAGGGACATAGTTGAATGGGACTATCATAAATACTTAATATTTGAATACACAACTATAGAGTCACTAAATAGCTGGAAATAACAATCTTTTTATAATACCTGACATGTATTGGCAATCTGGATAACTGATTGAATAATCAGTTGATTTGTTTGCTTCTATTTGTGTCTATGACCAATTTCCTCAGAGATAAATCTCAGAAGTGCTGGGAAGGAGGTAGAGGAGGCAGGCACATGCAGAAAGGGAAGGTAGTTCGCACAGAACCATTTTTCCACCTTTTAATGTCTCTGACAGTTTTACGACCCCTTCATTTAAGCATTTGAATCAGTGACTGAGGTTCTTGACTGCTGACTATTAATTTATGCTCATTGTCAGTATTTTCTAGAGATAAATCTGATTTTTTACTCTGAAAACCAACCAACCAACCAACCAACCAACCAACCAACCATCCAAGAGCAGCTGACCAAAACCTAGAAACTCTTTGCAAAGAGACGCTAATGTTTCTCTCAGAAAGAAACATCTAAAGCAACAAAGTCATAAATAAATTCTACTCCTGACTAGGAAGTTCTGTTAAATGCTGACCGTGTCAGCCCACCTTGGCTCTGTGTGGTTGAAGTCATTTGGCTCCATCCCTGAATATTCTCTTGCCTGAACTTTGCTTGTGTGCCTTTATCCCTTGGTCCTGGACTAGAGCAGGATTCTCCAGGCACAGCTGACTCTCTATGGGCAGAGCTGCAGTCCTGCTCCTGGGCCTTTGCCCTTGCTTAGGAAATTCAGTGTTTGGAGAGCCAACAGGTCTGCTACCTGGCCCTGTGTGAGTTCTGTAGAGCTAAGAGTCCACTGTGGAGTGTCCTTCCTGTAGGACCTACAAACAGCCTGGGATAACTCTGGTCTCTCCACATCTGCTGTAAAAGTGTCCCAGGGTCGATTTCTGGCTAATGCCCACCTGGTACTGTGTTAATATGATCTGTTCTTGTCAGTGGAACATTTCAGAGTCTACAGGCATTACAGGAATTAAAGCTGAGAGACCTTGTGGAGAAGGCCAGAATGTCAGGCCTGGCTGAACTGGACTCAGTTAAGGCCAAAGTTAAACAAAACCATGGTCCAAACTACTTAATTTTGAAGTGTCGTAGGCACCCTCTTGGAAATGAGTGCAATCCTCAGACTCCTCTGAACTGTTTGCCACAACTGTTGTATTACAGAACTCCACTGATCTAAACCCAATGCAATGCACAATTGTCCTGCAATGAAGTGCTGGGAAATGTCACTTTGTGCATTATGTAAACCCAACCGTTCTGTGGGGGAATAATCTCAGCATTCTGTTTGCAATATTGACCTGTAGCAACACCAGCACACCACAAAATGTTTTCTTGCCAAGCCCACGGGCAGCTCTCTAACAAATGAGGACACTGCCAGTGTGGCTATACCAATGTACACATTTTTGTATTGCTATTAAGTATTTTCTGTGACTTGGGGGATGCCAGTTGGCCATCTATTAGGCAGCAGCGACTAATTTTGCAGTGGCTCCTCAGCCCAACTTTAATGTGTTTTTTTGAGGAGTTTAAGGGATTACTAGACAATCTGAAAGACAACACTTGGCATTTACTTGGTTTTTCACTGTCTTCACCTTTGCCAACCAAGCTCTGCTCCCAGTTACCAAAGTTATCTTAGGGATAGATCCAACAAATCCCTGCTGTTGACAGTAGCTGGTTTTGACTCTACGAATAATTTCTCCAAGTCTGCTGTCGTGATAGGTTGTGACTGCAAACATTAAACTGGGTGTTTTTTCTAGTCTGTGAACGATTGTAGCTGACTTTGTGTCCCTCCATGTATGTTCCAAAGTAAATTAAGGTAACTTCTTTTCGGTTTCTCCTTTAAACTTCACCTTTAATTGTATGATTTCTCAGGCATGATGGGCATGAACAGTGCTACAAAGTCACAGTCTAATTATAACACTGCAGCACAGCTTTTCTTGAGCTGCAGCCCTTGCTCCAAGAGGGCTCTGGGTGGGTTTAATTGTTTTGTGGGTATTTTTATGATTATGCATTCCTCCATCCAAGACACTGGACATGCTGCCCTGCTTCCCT
Organism: Pardalotus punctatus; assembly: GCA_013400915.1. Lineage (NCBI taxonomy): Eukaryota > Metazoa > Chordata > Aves > Passeriformes > Pardalotidae > Pardalotus > Pardalotus punctatus. Next base: position 2,448 of record VZTX01005327.1, on the reverse strand, counting down.
GCATGCACGTGGTTTTCTGCCAAAATAGGACCAGTGACACGAGGATAATTGGCTCCTATAATGCTGTATTTCCTTTTCAAAAAACCTTCACGTAATGACTACAAAAGCCAGTCATAAAAAGGAGAGCAGAAGGAAGTCAAATGTCAGGAATTGTTTTATTTCAATGACTGGAAGTAATTTTTAGCCACATTTGTTTCACTAGTGAGTGCCAAAATGATATAAATTTTGACTGATGTCAGTGTGCTCCATTTGTCAATTTGCTAGTTTGCTGTTGTGAGAGAAAATGCTGAAAAGGAGAATTTCTTTTTAAACAAAATTTTGAAGTACTTGTACCTGTGCGGTCCTCTGTTTCAGACAATTCTGTCATTTCTGTGAGTTTTGTCTGTCTAAAGATGACAAGGTTTAAGGGCATTTCTGTTAACTTAGTTGTTTTCTTAGTCAGGAAGTTATTTGCTTTTTAATGTTTATCTGCTAGAGAACTTTAAATATAATATTCCTGCAGCTGTACATGACTGCAAGGCATGTCAATAATGCAGTTAACAAAAAAATAAGAAAAAGAGATTACTTACGGAGATTGGAATAATTGCTGCCTATTCCAATACTGATGGAGCTTCCAGAGATGAGAGGAAGATGGAAGAAAATAACTAAGAAGGGAAAAATGAAGAGAAAAGTTTGGTTTCGTTTTGTACCAGATGTGAGTTGAAGACACGTTGAGTTAACATTCACCTGCTCTCTCTGGGCAGGATTGCACACCCCAAACCCCGAGTGCACAAACAGATGTAGCTCAAATTGGGGGGGGTGGGGAATGCCAAACGAGTCATTGCTTCATACTTCCAGGAACCCCTCCAGTCCAGGAATTTATATTAATGCCTCTTAGATTCCAAACCCCCTGTATAAACAACGTGTTATATAAATATGCTAATTATTGTTAAAGTCATTCACCAGTCTCTGAAACAGGCACCTACCATTGTAAGACCGAGTAACTTCCCTGATTTGAGTGCAGCTTGAATGCATCAGGGCGTGTGTGTGCCAAACTGGGTTGGAATTAATTGAGTCTAAAATTTGATACACATACTCCCCCTATGCACTTAGACTTTAATATTTATAACTTGCTCTTCAAAGATTTATATTTACAGGCAACAAAATGCACACGAGTAAAATGCGTCCTAAATAACCAAATCTTTCGATTTCTTAAAAGATGGGCTCGTTTCCTCCTGCGAACGGATTTAAAGCCTGAGCCCCAAGAGTCGCTCGCTGTGCCACGGCCTTTGCTCGGGGCCTCGGCGGTGCCGTGCCGTGCCGTGCCGTGCCGTGCCCTGCCCTGCCCTGCCCTGCCCTGCCCTGCCCTGCCCGCTGCGCTCCCACCGCGGCCGCGGCCGGGAAGGGGCCGCTCCCTTTTCGGGACGGGGTCCCGGCGAACATAAAGTTTCGGCGGCCGACGGGACCCGGGCAGGTCCTGTGGGAACCCCGCACCCCACACCTCATATTCCGCACCCCACATGTCACAGCCCACATCACACATCCCGCACCCCGCACTCCTCATCCCGCACTCCTCACCTCACATCCTGCCCTGCCCTGTCCGCACCCCACAGCCCGCATCACACACCCTACACCCCGCACCCCGCACTCCTCATCCCGCACTCCTCACATCTCACACCTCACACCCCACATCCCGCACCCCACAGCCCGCATCACGCACCCCACACTCCGCATCCCTCACGCCTCATCCCGCACTCCTCACCTCACATCCCACATCCCGCGTTCCGCACCCCACATTCCGCACCCCACACCCGCGGCAGGGCGAGAACCCGCGCGGCTCCCGCGGCCCCTCAGAGCCTGGCTCGGCTCGGAGCAGCCCCTCAGAGCCAGCCTCACCCGGCACGGCTCCTGACAGCCTCACCCGGCACGGCTCCAGCTTTACCCTCACGCCTTTCCCCCGCTTGGCTCCTGTCGTACCCGGCTGGGTTCAGCTCCTTCCTTACCCCGGCTCCGCTCAGCTCTTGCCTTTCCCCGGCTCGGTTCTTCCTGTCTTATCCCGCCTCGGTTCAGCATCTGCTTCTCCCCAGCCTCTGCCTTTCCCCATCTCAGCCCCTGCCTCCCCTCAGCCCGGTTCAGCTCCCGCCTTTCCCCAGCCCCTGCCTCTGCCCAGCTCCGTTCAGCCCCTGCCTTACCCCAGCCCCTGCCTTCCC
>VZTX01005325.1:0-13551 GCA_013400915.1 Pardalotus punctatus | reverse complement strand
TGTTTCTGTTTAGCTCAGATAACAATAAAAATTTTTAACAAGATATATTGTTTTGTAGAAAATACATTTGAACTGGTGGGTTTATGATTACTTTTGAATAATATGAGCGTTATCTCCCTGCTCAGAACAAGAATACCCATTCCAAAACAGTGACATGGGGTCTTTGTAACCAAAACAGCGGAAGCTGAAATGACATTTTCAAGTGGTGAGCCCAAGCTGAGGACATGCAAATGTGTGAAATGTTTAGATCATACTCTTTTCTTTCAAGCAAGCATGGATACTTTTCTTATCCCAACAAGTCTGGTTGCTCAAATTATGACATATCAATACTTTAATTTCACTTCCCAGAAAGCTATGAAGATAAATATAAATATTCTTTACTTCTCAAAGAGGGGAAATGTCTACATTCTGGGTGTAGAGAGAACAGACAGTCTTTTCTGTGTGTTCTTTTTTTTTAAAAAAAAGGGCTAAATCCCTGGCATTTTGGTAAAAAAACAATTAAGTTGAAAGTACAAAAACCATTTAAATTTCTTTTGTCTTTAAATTGTTTCTATAAGACTAACAGAAGTTATGTTCAGATTGAAGCAGTGATGAAGAGTGGTCATTTAGTTGGTAAGCAATCGTCCAAACTTTGCAGCAGAATTGCGTCTTATACTGAGATGCAGCTACAGGGAGTGATGGAGGTGCTTTGGAATTATGAGTTTATAGAGCAGATCCCTTCCCACTCAGGCCAGTCAGGAAGAGGCTTATCCTGCTTTTTCTGAGGGAAACTGATAACCACACATTTTGTCATCAGTCCCTTTTGGAAAGAAGAAAAACTGGATGATTTACAAACAAGCCACTGAGCCTGAATGGAGCCTGAGCAGTGGAGAACAGTGTTAGCACAATAGGTAAAGTTCTCATGGCAGAAATAATTGCTCCTATTTCTATGATGCCAGCTGCAACAATGCTCCACTGTCAGAAACTTTTGGTAGAAAAGTGTTATTAGGGATAATTTTCTTCCTTTCTTTTTAAAATGTCTTTGTTTCTTCTTAAAAAAATAAATTTTTATTTTTATTTTTCCATTTCCACTTTTGTGTTCTGAGGCGTTCCAGCAACAGCCAAGGTCACATTAACTGAGCATGAGTTTGTGCTTCCACTGAAATTAGATGGATGGCACTCCCTGCAGTGATTTGTTCTCCCCTTACAGACTGGAGAGAGTCCAAAGGAGGGACAGAGATGATCAAAGGGCTGGAGAACCTGTGCAGTGAGGGAGGACTGGAGCAGTTGGGTCTTTTCTCCTTGGAGAACATGAGGTTCATCATGTTATTCCAGTGCTTACAGGGAGGACCAAGCCTCTCTGCTCCCAAAGAGCCATGTGGAGAAGACAAGGAGCAACAATACAAGTAACACTGGGAGGGCTTTTACGTCAACAATAAGAAACAAATTCTTACATAGGAACAAGCATTTGCTGGAACAGCCTCCCCAGGGGTGTGGCAGAGTCCCCCTTGCTGGAGGTTTCAGAGATGGAGCTGGACAGGGCTCCTGGGAATCTCTCCAAGGCTCCCTCCCCTTCTCACAAAAAGCTGGACCTTCTGAAGCTCCTCGCACCCTGGGCTGGTCTGTGCTTGTCTCCTCAGAGCAGAGGGTCACATTCACTGGTCTATTTTCCAGGCTGTTTTTCAGTTCCCTCAGTGCCCAGCTGTGCTCACAGATGCACATCCAATGCAGGGAAGAGATGGGAGTGCGTACCTGGTGCAGGAAAAGCACTCAGAGCCTCCTCTTTTGTTACAGCTGTTGGTGCAGACACGTCCCAGCAGTGCCCATCTCTCAGCTTCAACTTGTCCTTTGACATACAATAGTCATTCTGAGGTTCCAGGGAAATTCCCCCTGGATCCAGGTGCTGCTTTATGACTCAGATGTTCTTCCACAGGTTTTTGGTGTCTGTTGGTCAAGCTGCACTGGATTCAGTGTGAATTGACACAGCTGCAGTCAGAATTACAGTCTTACAGCATTGGGGAATTCCCAATATTTAATAGTTCAGATGAAATTTTGCTGATAGCTGTTGGATATTGGTATATTTAGTTGACAAGTAAGGAAACTTCTGGACAGTCAAACTTCCAGCAGATAAGTTGTGAGGATACAGAATAATAATAATACACATAAATTGTGAGGATAAAGCAGAATACTGGTCACCAGTGTCACATTTTTAATGAGAAATGGAAGCTTTAAAATTTGCCAGCAATCAATGAGCCGTTCTATGCCACCAGTTTTTATTTGTAACAGAGCATTTTTCTTTAGCTGCTAGGTAGAACTCAGAGTGCTGTGGAAGCATGATGAATCTCAAAATTAGCTGTATTCTTGTGTAGATAGTGTGATTACAAAAGCTTCTGGAGCTTAAACTGACATTCTGTTTATCATAGGAGCAAATTACAGAAATATAACTAAGTCTCTGTGATTACTTCCTGTTACAGCAGAGTCACGGCTTGCTTATGGAAGGCATTTACCATAAATACTGGTATCCTTGACAACACCAGAATACAATAAAGGGCTTTGTAATGAGGTATTTTTCAAAACTGTATTCCTTAACTTGGATGATAATAAAATTGTACTGGGCCATTTTTGGAAAATATTTTAGGTGCTATCACCTTAAAATATAATATTGTAAGATACATTAAAATGTCTCAACTTGCTACCAGGCACACAACATGAAATATCAGACTGAACTGGTGTGAAACCTCCTCTGGTTTTTGCGGTGTTTGGTTATATTTTCTGCAATATGGCCAAAATGGTGCCTTAACAATCAGATAATCATAGCATCGTTAAGGTTGAAAAAGGCCTCCAAGATCATCGAGTCCAGCCTTTCAGTCCTAACATTAATTAGGGCAGTTGACATTAACATGACAGCTACCCACACTCTGCCCACATTGTCCAGGTGTGTTCCTTGCACGCAGGCACATCTCTACTGAGGTGAGGTGAGCACGGGAAGGTGTGTAAACGCAGCCTCTGAGATCCCATGGAATTGGTACATCCCCTTTTAACCTGCTTTGGGGTCAGCCCTCCAGGCCAACAAGTTCATAACACAGGGTGATAGAGGCTGATCTTGGCTTTTGTTTGGGAATCCCATGGGAGGGGAGTTGGGGTAAATGCCCCAGGTTCAGGACATAGGTCACAGATATGATTTGAGGTGCAGCCACCAGCCCCTGTGCTTGCATTTCCCTGGAGGGCGGGACAAAGGGTCAGCCCTCATTCCATTTCAGTTTAAGGACACTGTGTGGGCTGCCTTCCAAGCATTTGGAACTTCTGTCTGGTGAAAAGCCACGTGGCACCCTTGGGTTTGCTCCGTGGAAGTAGCAAATGGCAGAAGGCTGAGGTACTTTCATAGAATATTCCCAGTTCTACACACAGCTCTTCCCATAAAATGCCAGGGAAAACAGTGCTGTTGGCAAGGTCAAAAATAGCCAAGCTGTCCCCCAAACCCAGCCAGAGCCAGGTACCTGGAGATGAGATGCTCCAAGCCCATGGATATGTGCCAGAAGACAGATGATAGAGAAACATGCCTGGCCACTGATGGGGAAGAGAGAATGCCTGGCTTCTTACAAAACGGCAATAATATTGAGATGAAAGAGATAAAAGAAAATCTGGCCAATTTGTTCTTCAGATTCATGAACCATTCTGATATTCCCTTGACAGATTCATGTTCTTTCATAGTATGAAAGGGATGCACAGTCAGCTGTGCTGCAAATAGGAGCAAAGTGCTTCTTGTCCATAAATTTGAGGTAACATTGAGATACATAAGACTGAAACCAGCACTTTTTGCATATTTCCACTGTCTCTGCCATCTGAACATCCAATGTTCCCCATTGCACAGCCTACACATTTCCAGTTCCTGTAGGACATGATTTTCTGTTCATAACCACCAGAACAATGACGAGGATGCCTATTTGTTAATTATACATTTTATGTTGGTTTAAACAGTTTCTGGATTCATGGGAGCAGAATTAAGGTTGCTGCTCAACTATTGGGACAAGGAAATCTTAACCTTGAGTTTCAGGTTGCTGTGAGCAGTTGGCAATGATGTGTGTATGTGTGTTGCACTCCCCTCACCAGTCTGCAACTCCACAAACCATCCATAATAGTGCACTAAGTGATGTTTAAATGATGCCTTTGAGTAGGTCAGGATGCAGTCAGAAAAAAATAAATGAAGTTGAAATGTGTTTTACTTGGAATTTAGATGTGATCTAAAATGCAGAAAATTAAGGTTTTTTTGGTTCAGAAGGGTTATATATTTTGGTCTCAAAGAGCAGATTAGGTTAAAATGAAAAGATTGGTAAGCATTGATAAATGTTAAGAAGGTTTGGCAAATGTCTCTTACTTTGCAATAAATGGAGTGCAAGTCAAATTTCAACACAAACAACAGGAGTAGAAAATAATAGATATTAATTTACTTAATTTGAGAATGTGTTCTATAATTATGGTATTGACTCAAAATTTACTGCCAACCTCTTACTTCAGTATGCTTGTTATAAAATGTCTAAATCAAACAAATTACCATTAAATCTTTATAATTCAGTAATTTCAAAAGAAAAAGGAAGTACTGGCTAAAATGTCATGCATTTGGGCTATGAGTATGTGCAAGAACTGTAATGACACACAATGATGGTGTTACATATGGGGCACTTGTGCCAGTCACACAGCCCTGGGATGAACTGATGCTGAAAAGCCTCAGTAGTGCAGTGAGAACTGAATACAGCAACACCCACAGCACCTCTCTGCGCTGTGCTGGCCCTTCAAACGCTTCCCCAGGTGCCATGGCTCTCAGCCGCAGCCTAGGGCTCACAGGGAGACCTCAGTGTCCTGGGTCTCTTGCTGGGAGGTGTGTGATGGAATTGGTGGGAGTTTCCTCCTCTTCATTGGGAGGAGGAATCCTTTGGTGTTGGTAACCCCTTCCTACCTGGCCTCCAGTCCCCCTGAGTTTCTTTGTACAGATTTTCTCCTCAAAGTCTGCCCACAAGCTCCTTGGTTGTCAGTTGTGCAGTTTTCCTGGGGTTTTGTTGTCTCCAGAACTGTCTGTACCCGATGGAGCTGAAGGACTCTGCAGGGACCTGTGCCCAGGGCTGGCCCCTATTCCTGTGCTGTCCCTGCATTCTGCCCCAGCACCGTTGTAGCTGTGCGGCTTCTCCCCACACAAAGCAGCTCCTGGCACCATGAGCTGAAGAGAGGCTGCACCAAACTGGGCAGTGCTCTCCTGCTTGGGAGAGAGCTGCCCCAGCGCTGGAGTGGTCTGGGCTGGACAGAGCCCAGGGGAGCCCAGAGACCCTGCAGTGTCCAGCCAAAGCAGAAATCTTGTCACTGGTAGTGCCAAAGAGTCACTTTTCCTGGGCTCAGGGCCCAGAGGGTACCGGACAGTGACAGCACAAGGATGAGTGGACGTGGGACTCACCAGCCTGCTGCTGTGGGAGGACCTGCTTTTCCAGAGCACTCGAAATAGGTGTGAAGGATCCCCCAAACCATCCTCAGAATGGGCTTTGCTGTGACTTTTGCTTGTGCTGCTGCAGTTTTAGGAGATAACTGCATAAAAACATGCCATAGAACCAGATTTGGGGTTGACAGGCTCTGCATTTCCAGGGTGCCTCATTGACAGGGTAAGGTGGCATCAGTTGTGATCAAGCTGTGATTCTATGAATACTTCAAAAAGAGAGGGTTTTTTTCAGGGTAGTTAAACTTTCATCCTTACTGTGCATCTTGTGACATTTACATCTCTATTTTGTAAAACTTCAGAAATCTTAATCAGCTTTGGCCCTGTAAAATATTACTAACATCAGCAAAAGTCATCACATTTTGCATGCAAAAATGCATAATTTTTGACATTTGGGAACTGGAAGAAACTCATTCCTATTGCTGATGACACACAAAGAGGGCAGGTTGGTGTCCTTGAGCCTCTGCTACTGTTGACTGAAAAAGAGCTGTTGTAGTAGTACCCTGTGGCCCTGGATGGCCAGAATGGAGGTCCAGGAGGTTAGACAGGTGTTTGCTACTGAATCTTTGATCTTTTATGCCAAATAAAAATTATAAATTCTTTGATCTCTGTATTTATAAAAGAAAAGTATAAAGGAGAGATGTTGCACTCTGTGTGTGTGTGTGTATGTCTGGGTCATACTTTTAACATACCATGTTAAAACAACACACTCTTTGAACATCCATTCTTTCTTATGACCATTATCCATAAGGAAAAGCCCTGTAAAACTTTGTTCCTAAGTACCTCACCTACTGACAGCAATGAGAATTGCTTACAGGGCCTCAGTCACACAAATGCAAAACATTCAAAAGTCAAACTATTTGGTTGTATTAGAAAACACACTTTGCTTTTCTCAAGAGGCCGATTGTGAGCTATTTTATGAGCTACTCATGAAAATACCCTGGGGCTGTTTGTATCGAGAACTGGGCTTTTGTTAGCAGTAAAAGAGGGAAAGTGCATCGTGTGTGGGAAAGTAATTCCCTTGCAAAGTATATGCTTGGAGGCTACTTAGGTCAAAAGAATTTATTTTTTATTCCATGGGCGAGGGTTGAGCCTTTGGCCTCCTTCTGAGTCCTAAGTGGCTAAAGCTGAAGAGATTTCCCCCAAAAAGCAAGGAATGTTTTGAGGAGTGTGGCGATTCCTCTCTGCAGAACTGACCATTGGTCAAGGGAAGGTCCTGCTGCCCAGAGCCACAGCCCAAGGTGTCACTGGAGCTTTACCCCATCCTCTGCCTGCTCTGGTGGTGCTGCCCGGAGCACAGCAGGAGGGATTCCAGGGATTTGTCCGCATGGGAAGGCAGAGCATGAGCTCCTACTGATATTTCCACTCCCAGGGTAGCACTTCAGGCCAGCACTGACAAGTTCTGCAGCTCTGGCTTCACAGGTGCTGCTGGCAGTGCTGTGACAGCCTCTGCCACCAAGCAAGAGCATCTGCAGGGGCAGGATGGTGTAGGGATGCCTCTCAGAGAATGGAGAGAACACCTTCAAACAGCATCTGGCAGAGTAAATGAGGGGGTGATGAATTATGTATGAAAGGGACAAATTATAAAAAACTCTATGTGTGAAAATGAGAGACAATAGGAATGAAGAGGGAAGTGGAAAGGGAAAGGGGAAAGGGGAAGGGAAAAGGGAAAAGAAAGGGGGCAAGGGAAAAGAAGGGGGAAAAGGAAAAGAAATGAGGAAAAGAAATGGGGAAGAGAAAAGAAGGGGTGAAAAGAAAGGCAAAGGCAAAGGCAAAGGAAAAGGAAAAGGGAAAGGGAAAGGGAAAGGGAAAGGGAAAGGGAAAGGGAAAGGGAAAGGGAAAGGGAGAGAGGGAGAGGGAGAGGATAGAGTTCCTGGAAATTCTGATTTTATTTAAAGGATGTTTTCTGACAATATATATGTTTCCTACCATAAAAAGCCCTTTCCCACATGCTTTAGCTTTCTAGCTCTTCATATTAATGAAACCCAGTGATTCTTAAAAAAGACAGGAAAAAAAACAGTAAAAAGTTTTCCTCCAAGACCAAATATCCACCAAACACTGAGAGCTATGGTTAATGGCTTTTGAACATTCACAGGAATGATCAAAGCACTAAAGAAATTAGACAGAGCTCTTAGAATCCAGCATAAGTTGCACCATTAAGGAGATTAGTAAATAGAGATTCACATTGTACTGTGGGTTTTCATAGTCTTGAAAACACAGGCTTAATAACATTATTTCATGCACACATAATAACACAGAAAATGACAGCCCATGGCTTTTTGTCCTGGTAAGGATTTACTGCAGCAGCCAAGTTTCTTGTAAGTAAAGCTGTGTTCGAAGGCCTTTTTTCCCCTTTTCTGTTGAAAATAGTTTCATATCAAAAAAATGATTAGTCCCATATGTAGTCTTTTCTTCTTGTCAAGCAACAAGCTCAAATCACCAGGCAAATACAGAAGAATACAAGATTTTAGAAGTCTGGAAGTTACAGTGGTTATGAGCCTGACTTGAATTCAGTTTTGACTTCTGATGAATTTATATCTAGCTGAGAATAACACAGCCTCACCTTTCCTTAAGGTATGTGAAAAGCCAGAACAAGAAAAGAGAATCTGACTTATTCTGCTGGTGCTTGCTGCAATCCACATGTACTAGGAAATTATTGTTCTTAGAGCAAGAACAATTTAAATTACATGATGGTCTCTTGCCTTGGGGAACTGTTCAGCTTCTGTGATACTCTTCACCTCAATATAGACTTCAGGTGCTTTGTTGGTTCCTTCTTCATCCTCGAAAACATCAAGAGATCAAAATTCTTAGTAAAAACAGGAATTCTGCTTTCAATCAATGCCAAAAGGAAAGCTCTGCAGGGCTTCTTCATAAATACAGAAAAAATTCTCTAGTGGTTTTACCACACCATATTCTCAAACTTCTGGCACCAGATTCCACTCTGGAACGCCAAATTTTCTTTGTAGTCTGAAGGAGGGAACCAATAAAATTTCAAGAACTGGTCCATAACTTAGGACAGAAACCTCTTTTCCTGTAATCTGAAATCCTCACTGTTAATTGCAATGAGTTATTTCCTTCTGATTAGGTTTACATCAGTCCTATATGATTTATGAGCTTTTATGCCTTTTTATGTATTTCTGTGCAGTGCCATTATCTATTCATTTCAACTTTCCAGCAGTCCCTTTTGACTCTTATCTCCATATTCCTGCAGAAGGCCAGGTTACTCTGGATTTCACACCAATAAAAATCCAGGTTGTTCAGTTCCTAGTCATGATGGGCAAGCACAACTTCTCTGCTGACACAGAGACTGAAGACAAACCCCTCTGTTATCACTGGAAAACAAAAAAGAGGATGGTTTTACCTCTTGGAAAGCATCCTGTGTTTACCCTGAAGGACTCTGCCTCTTCCTGTCTCACAGCAGCTCAGGAGCCAAGAAGGACAAGGAAGGGGGGTGGCTGATTTATCTGACAATTTCACAACACTTGTGAACAAGTGCTGAGTCTGTTCACAATATCTTTGCAATGGCAAGTCCTTGCTGAGGATGAAGAGCTGTGTCACTTGTGTTTAGTTTGTACCAAGTTAATGGCACGCTGGGTTTTCATGCTGCAGATGTGACCTCTGTGGCAACAGTCTGCTCATCCTTCAGGGAGGTTTGTACTCACAGGGACAGTGCTGCTCTTGCCAGCAGACCACATTTTGTTCTCCTGTCAAAAAATCCAGTCAAAAAAATACTTCTTCAATTAACGTTTTCCTTTTGCTCTGAACCCGAAGATTTAGACGTAATGGTAAATAGAAACAAATTTGCTTCTCTGTTGTCCAGCAGCACAGGTGTAAAATACCATCACATGCAGAAAGCAAGGCACTGGTTTCTCTTCTACTGTGGAAATTACTTGCTGGAGCAGGTAAAGTAAGTTCTGTGCTGGAACACAGAAATTCCATCACTTGAAATCAGTGTGATGTGTGGAGGGTTTTACACCAGGTTTGCACCTAAGTTGGTACTAAAGAAGTACATAAGGTCAAATGTACATCTGGGGTTTGCACAGCAGACTTTAGGCTGTCAGCTAAGGAAGCATAAATTCAATGGCCTTTCCAACCCAAAACATGGATAAGAAATGTTGGTATTTCTGCTCTCATTCATTTTTTACAATATAAAAACATATTTTATAACATTTTGGAATTGCAGCTCTAAAGTATGGCCAGATTAAGTAATGGAAGTGGGCGTTTTGCATTTATAATTGTGGAGGTCAAGATCATTGTAGCTGCTTCTGATAATCAAATAGAACTCTTTCAAGATACTTCTTAAGGGAAATACTTTTTTCCTTGTCATTCTTAACTGCAAAGCCTCCACCAGATGTACAGCAAACAGGCAATTTAGATTGTCTGTTCACAATAACAGAAAACTTCCTCTTTAATCAGCTTAAATTGCACTATTCTCATCTATATTAAGGAATTTCGTTTAGTCTCTGCTGTAAATAAGAGATTTCTATGCAACAGGGTCAATAAAGGACAAACCCAAATTAGAAAGAGTGGTATTTGTTAGAGCTCCCATTACTCATCACACACTTTGAACAACCCATACCATCAAGTCCAAAGCTAATATGGCTCCTTGTTAAATATTTCTGATGGATTACACATCATTGTGTGACGAGGGAATTGGGATTTAAAGCTGGTATTTATGCATATATAAGCATTGTGTATGAACACTGCACATTCAAATTACAAAACAAAAATAACCTGTACAGTGTAGACACTGCAATAACACAAAGACATTTCTCCTCTCAGGTTCACAAGCAGGTTAACCAATTCTGTGCTTGCAAATCATCTCTTTGGCATCTGTTGTGGCACTGAACCATGGAAAGTCACACATAAATACAGTAGGACCATGAAAATCTCTCCAAATACAAACCTGTCTCGGGACACAACTTCCAATAATGTAGTGGGGCACCCAGGCTTCTTTTCTTCTCTTTGTCATTATGTGTTTGGAATTCACAGATTCATAGAGGGGTTAGAGTTGGAAGGGACCTTAAAGAGCTTCTGGATCCAAGCCCTCTGCCATGGGCAGGGACACCTTCCACTAGACCAGGTGGGTCAGACCCCGTCCAATCTTTGGCAAACACCCAAGGACACCTTTTTCTCTGTTTTACAGGGTCCGATTTCCATGCTTATCTTCACAGACGGCTCCAGTCCCACACAGAGGATTGCTGGCTTTGTCACTCTTATCTCCACAAGCCAGCAAAGGGCCTATTTTGGATGGCCCTCACTTCTCCCAAGAGGAGGCCCCAGGGACCAGCTACTGCCTTTCCTCCTTCCACTTTCCCTTCCAGGATCAGTGATTTCCTGCCGCTTCCTCCACCTCCATCTGAGACAACCAGAAGAGAGAAGGGGCTGTGGATGCAGCTTCTGACAAAGAGTCGATAACACTCAGCTGAGTCTTTTATTCTCCTGCCATGAAGCTGTCAGGCTGCCTCCACAAAATTCCTCCTGCTTGGAAAGGGGCTGGTGTGAGCAGCAGGAATTGATGCTGGCTGGAACATTTCCAAGAGCTGGACAAAAGAAGCATTTGGTGGAAGGCCACCAGCTGCCCTTTCTCAGCAGCCCAAGGTGGGAAGATCCCCTTTGAAGGCCATCCCTGCACAAGGCCAGCCTGGCCTTCTCCAGCACCAAGAACACCTTGCAGCATTGGCTTTGGGCTGGCCTTGTCCCTCACTCCGGAGAAGCAGGTTGCTCTCAGAACTTACATAGCCACAGCTTCTGGCTGGGTTACCATGGATTGCCCCAGACAGCTCTGAAGACAGCAACACACAGAGGCTCAGGCCGCAAGAAAAGGGGATTTGGTTCCAACGTTCCCCTTGGACCAGCATGCAGCAAAGCACACCTGGGCCTCATGCAGATCTCTGTGTGGGCTGGCAGTGAGCTTCTGTTGGAATTTAATGCTTTGACTTAATTTTCCAAAAATGATTGGAATTATTGGAATTCCAATAATGTTCTACTGGAATAAAATTTCTATTTTCCAGAAATCATGCAGCAAATCCAGTTACACCAGAACTGAAATTTCACTCTAAAAATGACAATTTTCATTTTCCTGTATTCAAGCCAAGAGAAAAACAAACTTGACAGTAAAACTTGTGTGAGCTGGAGGCAGAGTGTCCTCCAGGATTATTCATGAGGAGAACAATATTCCAGGGGAAGACTAGCAAATCCAGAGTTTACTGATGTTTAGGAAGCTTTGCAAAACATTCCTACCTGTGGTGGTATTGCAGCCTCCTGAGTTCCTGAAGCCCTCACTTAGCTCAGGCCCAGTTTGGGCAGGAAGGGGATGGTTCCGTTTGTGAGATGTGCGGAAAGCAGGAGGGAAGACTTTGCAAACGCTGTCACCAGGGCAGGGCTATTTTCATTTATGGTGACGAGTGGTAGCATGTAAGTTTTCATTTGTGTGAGTGAGGGAGGTGCTGAAGGGCCAAAATTCTCAGTAATAGGGACAACTTCCATTTCCACAGCAAGGTGAGTGAAGGGGAAAGTGTCATTCATCTTTCATGGAAGGTGTTAAATTGAAAAAAAATTATTTTTGCTGAAGATGTACAAAGACAGTGCTGATTTAGAGCATTTTATCAGACTCCCAGAGTATCCCCACATCTCTTTGCCACATTTTCTATCTCTGTTTCATTGTGGATGATTTCTCCTCACTGGGTAGCTCCTGCTTGGAATTCTCCGCTCGGTGGGAGTCCTGTTTTCTCAGCAGGCCTTTGCAGAGAGTTATTCCTGAGCGTGTGGCTCTGCTGCCATTGCAAATCTGCGGTTTCACTGCCCAACCGGACTGAGACTGGGGCGTCTGCTGGGCACGGCTGGACAATTACCCCCAGTCCCCTTCACTCACTGCCAAAATCCTCCACCATCATCAAATTTATATATGCTCGTTACTATGAAAAACACAACTTAACCCTTATTTCAGTCAAAAATTAAATTTATTGAAGACTGTGACATTTGCACTTCTGATATATAAATAAAAACAATAAATATAAGTTAAAAAATTAAATGTATTACTAATTCCTCCAACCACACTATAAATTAATATACAAATACGACCTTAATTTTAACAAAACTAATTTATTACAGGTAGTTACAACCATAGTTTGATTACAAATACAAAACACCAATATACCTATCTAAAGAACCCCACACCAAGAACTAAATATACTCATAAAACCATATAACACATGACATATTTAAATTTAGCTGCATACATTTAAACCATAACAAAACAGAGAGATAATTGTAAATTATATATAAATGTAATTATATATAAAATACAATACATATGACACAAAGATATACATAAGCCCCCTATATACAAATACAGATAGACAGCAACACACTGTTCTAAATATCCATATGCCTGTAACTACGTCAGTCCAACTGTGTAGACATCCATTTCTATCTATAATGAAAATAAAATACAAAAATATAAAGGTATACATCAATAAATACAAATATACGTATAGAAATATCTATCGATCTATCTAAATATCCATGTATTTAACAGCTATAGAAATCTGTAAATATATGCAGAGGGATTCCAGCTGCTAAGTGTGGAAAGGCTCTCCCTCAGTCTCTTCCTCCCGTGAAGCACAGCCCTCCTGGACAGGGACAGCAGATGGGACATCTGGGAAGCAAAGGGAGTACCGTTTCCCTTGGCAGCACCTGCACTTGTGCCAGGGAAGAGAAAATCGAAGAGGCTCCCCAGGAGGGTTGGAAAGCAAAAGCAAGCCGGGCAGGCTGGGCTGCTGTGAGCGCAGCCCCGGCGGGACTGTCCCGCAGCCCCCGCGGGGCCCTGCCGGCACAGCCGCCTTGCCCAAGGACAGCCCTGGGCCAGCCGGGGCAGCTGCGCTCAACAGCCCCAGCACGGGCGGGGCCCGCTCCTGCCCAGCCGGGCAGGGCCCACAGCCAAACCCGTGCCACCCTCACCCCCAGCCTGCCCCACCGGCTCTGGGGCCTCACCCAGGCTCTCAGGCGGCAGCAGCAGCTCCCGGTTCATCCATGGCTGTTGCTGGTGGCCTTCAACTTCTCCCTGACGTTCTCGTCACTCCCTGGATGTT
>VZTX01005324.1:21889-105126 GCA_013400915.1 Pardalotus punctatus | reverse complement strand
AGTTGCCTCGTTTTTATGACAGGAAGCAAGATCATCTGGATTGTGTAGAAATAGAAAGTTGATAACCTGTGCAAATCCAAGTTTCTGCACTTTTCATTTACAAAAAAACCTCACCATAACAACAAAACAAACAAAAAAATCCCAAACAAAACCAAACCAAAACAAAAAAAACCAAACAAAAAGCAGAAAAAACAAACCAAACCAACCAAAACAAACAAACAAAAAAACAAACAAAAAAAACCCAACCCCCCCAAAGAAAACCCCAAAAAAACCCCAAAACCAAAAAGCCAAACAAACCAACCAAACAACAAAAAACCTTTTCTACGTTGATGAGCACTGAGGATACCCTAGGAACATTCTGAAACCTGTTAATTCCTGCACTTATTAATAAATGTCCCTGGACTTGCAATAAATGTAACTTCACTCCCATCTCAATAATTTTTTTTAAAGCTCTGATCAAAGTAAGCATGTTTGCATGACACTGGTTTGTGCAAAATCTTAGTCATTCAACAGTATGATGAAGTTCATAATGCCAACATGAAATGTCTGTGTTTAACCTTCTGTACAAAACCTGACCTTCCCACTAATCAGTTCTTAGGAAGAAATCCTGAGCCCTATTAAAGTCAGTGGGAAAACTCACAGTGACCTTAACATTTATGTATGATGGAAATAATTGAATCAGAGCAAGCTGACCGATTTTTCCATGGAAGCATAATTTATGCAATGATTATTTTATTCATTGATTCTATGATGCAATGAAATTTGAATATTTTCAATTTATTTTGTCCTTGACAACATAACTATTCAGTGGAAAAACCTGTGAAAGCTAATCCTAATCTTTAGGTTGGTGATTTTCTGAAAACTGAACTTAAAACTATATGTGCAAGCCTAGATGTTAATTGCAAGCTAATTGCAATGGAAATGCACATAATACTTTGACCCTCCTTACTGTTGGAAGATTGCTGGTAAAAGTATTGTGAAGTCTTTGAGTTTCACTCCTATTCTAAACCAGTCATAAATTTCAGGAAAAAATTGTTTTGTGGCTATGGATGACTTACAAATTCTCAGAGCTCACTTGGGGGAGCATGTCACAAGATTTTCTCTCACTGAAGGATTTGGATTTGTCCAACTTGCTACCCAACTTAGTTTATGTCATGTGGCACAAGAAACTTGTACTTGCTGGTGCTTAACGTGAACTTTTGACTTACAGAGCCTAAACCCAGTGGGTGGATGGTGATGAATTCAAAGCGCTGTAGCTGAGTCAACAATTCACTGAGGTGGTTTTAGAAATCTTAAAATAGCTGTATGGAAAAGCCTTCTTACAGAATGGCGAGGAAATGTCTAGGAAGAAAATCTGAGTTGCCCCACCAGTTGACTGTGCTGAAATACATATCCTCACATGTAGAAAGTGTCTGTTATATGAGCGGAATTAAAGCTATGTGTCAATAGGAGGGAGAAGACAATAGGCACAGCAAATAAAGAATATACCTTAGGATAGCACTCCTGACTATAAATTAAATGTAGTTTACTTATTTTCTTATACATGTTTTCCTCTATAAAGGGGTCTAGGGGGGCTATCCAAACATTCTGAATCTGTGGAATGAAAATATTTCCCTGACATTCCTTTCAGTCTTTTTTCAGTGCTGAAATGTTACTTCAGTGGATGTGTCCCAGCCCCTGCAGCAGCACTGGTCTGGTCTGGTCTGTTCCCATAACTGAAACCCTCTGGTCATCCCTCCTTATGCTTGTTACTGTATTTGTCATTGTTTACATCTATTTCATGTAGCTGTAAATGAGCCTTTACTTCATTTAGGGGTATTTAGATATGGTGAAATGACAAACAGTGTTCAGGTCTTTCAAACACAGGAAGCCAGGACAACAAGAGGAGTGTTTAATAGGATCTAACAGGAAACAGTCTCCTTGGAAATGGAGATTTATTTACAAACACATCAAACAAGAGGGACCCTCAGGCCCCAGGGCAGAGGAAGAGTGGTTTTTTTCCCATAAACATCCATCTCAACATCTTATATCAGACCACCAGCAGGGCTAGGGGGGAACAGCTAGAGCTGTCCAGTGGGTCCTCTTTGGGATGGCTGACTCATAGTAGGTCTGGTGGTGATGCTGCTCCTGCCAGTATGGATGCTGAGGGCTGGGCACCTTGTGCTTGCCCTATGGTATGGCAACAAAACCCTAGTAGAAATCTTTGCTGTCTGGATCCCAGGTATTGTGGAAGATGCCTGTTTGCTGTGCTCATGAAAAAATATTTGGAGACTGTCTGGACTCAGTTTAGGCAGGCACTTAGTGAAAACGGATATTTCAGAAAAAACATATACATACCAGTGAGATGTCTTAAAAACAGAAAGAGAAGAAACATATTCCAGACCAGGGGTTCAATAGCTTTGAATTTTGAAGAAGCTCTAGTCCTTATTTGAGCTTTGCTATACCAGCTGTCTTCGCAGGGTTGCGACTTTGCTGATTTCTTCTCCAGGAGTATCCAGAGGAATGTAGGTGCACAGATGGTTCAGAAACAGTGATGAACACTCATTACTGGTCATCATAACCTGAAAGATGACTGGACACACTAATTATAAACACTCAGGCTCAACCCAGGTAGTACACAACTGATAAAAGTCGCAGTATTTCATTCTTTTCTGCCTCCCAGGGTTACAGTGAGAATGCACCTTTTGTTTTGCTCTGTTCCAGAGGAGAGAGACATCAGGCTTTGGGTCACTTGTGTGTGGTGTGTGTGGAAGGCTCTCTGTGGCCAGCGCCTTCTGAGAGAAGACTCATCTTCTCTGCCTCTGCTGTGCAGCAAGACCTGAGGGTGTGAATACATTCTATGCATCATTAAAATTGTCCACTTTTTTGTTTTGCCTTCTCATTGTGTTTCCCTGCTGTTTTTTCTCCAGGAGTTGACAGAAGCCAGGCTCAGATCAGCGGAGGTGACTCAAGAGAATCAGTGAGCTGGGAGAGCTCTGGCTAACACTGACTGCTGCAGCCTCCTCTGCCTGCTGCTAACATTAGCATTCATCTTTGCTGGGAGCAGTGCTAGGGGTCTCCTAACAGTCTTTCCACCTGTGCATCAGCTGGAGTGCCGGTACCCATCTTTGGGGCAATTGCTAAATCTGGACATCCCAGCTGCTGGAGCCACAGCTGCTGCTGTAGAAGGCAATGGCTCCCAGGTCAACATCTCCTTGCAAATTTCAACCTCTTCCCAGCCAGTGGTTGCATGGAGAGTTTTGCTTGGGTGAGGGCTGAATAAGGACTCCACAGCTCAGACCTGTGTGTGATATTCATCAGGCTGTGACAGCTCGGGTTTGCAAGTGTTTTGACCACCTTCCAAGAGCCTTTCAGCGAAACATAATCTGGTAATGAATTTCACACAGAGGTGTAAAGGATGCAAATAAGCAGCTCCCTACCTACTGCTACTGTCTATATTCATTAATGAGACAGATTGCAGGGTGTCCACACAACCACATGAAAAAGGTAAAATGCAAACAGGCAGAAAAGCAATTAAGCAAGTAAATTTATTCCATATTTCTCTCTTTTATAAAACAATCAAAATAGCAGTATTTATCAGTGATCTGCCATTTTCATTTCTCATTAATTACTTTTTTTTAAATGGAGGAATGGCTTAGAATTGTGTTGTGTAGAAAATAGGGACATTTCAAAGCTGCATTCCAGGTGAAGGGGGATTGAGATGCAGTGTGATTCCCATTTCTGCTGCATGCTGCCTGCAGGACTGATTGCCCACTTCTCAGCAGCACTCTCTGAAGAAGGACCAGCTGTCCCAGTGCCTGCCCAGCCCTCAGGGATGTGCAGCACCCAGCTGGCAAGCGTGATGCCTCCAGGACCAGTCTCTATGATGGGCTGCATCTTGTCTTCCAGGTGCGAATCAAGATCAGGTAACACATCTATGTCATGACTGTTTCACAGCTGTGGTTTTCATTGAAAATCCATCATATATGAGAGTGTCTTTTGTATTGCAGGTGAAAAATATTAAGGCTTTTTTACCAGATGGGAGGATCACAGGAGAACAGGGTGGGGATTTGTGATGAGACTCAAAACGACTGACATGTGAATGTTGCACATTCAAATTAAACAGCTTTCAAATGAATCAGNGGAGTGACCTGATCTGGTGCTTTCAGCCATTATCCGCCATGGAATTAATGGGTGATTGAGCCATCATCATCCTGCCAAGACTTAGTGAAGTATCGTTGTCAGGAGCTCATGGCCATCTGTTCAGCAGAGATGTAGGAAAAAAGCATAAAGAAATTGAAATAGGGGAAAGCAGAATTAAACTACTACTTTTCATTACTTCATATTTTGATATTTTGACCTCAAAACAACTACATTCTTATGATATTCATCAGAACATTTTTGCCAGATTATTTTAAAATACAGCGTCATAAATAACCCTAATGAGATTTTCAGAAAAGGCACTTTCTGTAGTTGGTATATAACCTACATAAACAAATCAGAGAAAAAACATATCTGTGTGCTTTCAACATTTGACTTTTTTTTTAAGAAGAATGTGGAATTGTCTACATTTCTGCCTTTCAAAATTTTATTTTTTCTAATAAATGCCTTGCTCAAACTTCTCTCTTCAGTAGAGGGGTTTAATGGTTTCTCAAAGACTAAACTCACTGTGAAGTAACTTTACCGATCCCAGCCAAACTCAAGACACTTCCCAAAATTTAGGCATATTATTTAAAATAAGTGCTTGTAAGGGGAATAAATATAACTATAGGTTTGTTATGAAATAAAGATATCAGCTGAGGTAAAACTTGTTTTCGTCCTTCCAGGTGAGCTCACTTGAACTTGTTGGATCAAAACCGAGCCCGCAGTACCCTCAAATAAATATTATTTACATCTGAGGAGCAATATTCAGGAATGTCAGCAGTTCTAACTGACAATTAGAAAGGCACTGCCAAGTCTGGGCAACGAATCAGTTATTAGTAGAGGAGTCAGAAGTGCTAATCTCTTCCCCAGCTAGTCAGCACTTTCAAACAGCCTGTGGAGATGGCAGATGCTGTTTACTTAGCACACACGTCTCATCTACTCTTTTAGCGATGCCGGGAACAGTCAGTGGTCAAGAAGGCCTGTTGGTCCCTCTGATTAAGAGAAGTGTTTGAGTGTCCCCTTCTTCACAGTATGCTTTTCTCTCTTTGCTTATGTTGTCTTTGGGAAGGTGCATTATTTTGGGTGTCAAGCAGATTTCTTCTTCTTCTTCATTGACTTAGGGGATTTATTTTTAAAAATAATCCCAAAATACCTGTCTCTTTGGCTTCCTGGGTGGACAAAATATTACAATGATGCTGTTGGGAGAGTGGAGTCTCACTAGGTCTGCAAAGCACCGCAAGCCCATACCCAGAGCACTCTTGGCACAGCCACTACTGTCTTTAGATGCTGCTGCTGAGGGCATGGACAGGGGCTGGGGATACTGCTGTGTGGAGGGACATCCTGGGCTGCACCTAGCCAGCTGATGCCGGTACAGCCATTGTTCACTTCTGGAAAGAAATGCAGGTGGCTAATCCTAGGGCTTCTCAGCACAGAGAGGTCAGGGGCCGGTGAGGCAGGAAGTGAGAGCAAGGCTGTGCAAACACCTGCAGTGTCAGCGTAGGCTCCTACCTCAGGGGCAGGACACACCTCCACTGTGAGCCAGGGCTTGAAACACCAGCACAGCCTGAGAGCCAGAGGCAGCGCTATCTGCCACAGGGGCTCTGTTTTCTCACCGTGTTTGCCCCTTAATAATCAAGGATGACTGGATTTATTCTTGCATTTTTGGCCAATGCTTCCTGCACCAGCAAGGCAGGGTCAGTTTCCACACACGAGGCTTCTCCTGAAATCAGTGTTGCACCAGCTGTTGGTGTCAGGGAGTGAGGGGACATGCATATGCAGATACACACACACAGGCATGCTGTGCACAAGAGCCAGGCACGGCTCTTCCAGGAGGGAGGAGCAACCACTGTGTCTGGAGAGCTGAAGGAGAGCTTCTTGTTTGGGGAAATGGGAAATAACAAACCCAGGAATTTAATTGCTGCTTTATGCAAACACATGTTGACAAGCAAGTGGTGAATGAAAATGTCTCCCTGGTCTCCTTGCACTCCCCAGACAGTCCATCCCAGGGGCAAAGCTGTGCAGGGGTGACTCACTAATTCCCTTGCTAGAGAGCGCCCCCCAGTTTATTTCCTTGCACACAGCTGTATTGCAGCACCCGGCTGCAGACTGTGGTCTTGCGCTGCATGTTCACTGCCCCTCATTGCTTAGATGAAAAATAATTTCTTCTAATTCTGGATTATCTCGGGTTTGAAATTTGTTGCTTGGGGTTTAATTCTCACTTGTGTTTCCTGTCCCACTGCTGAGACTGCTACCCATCCCATCATGTATACAGCTGGAGTGACATGGAGGTCACCAATGGTGGCAAGTGTGTCACCAAAGCTGTCGTAAGACAACTCGACAACTTCCTGACAGCACTTAGCAGGGCTGAAGCTGCTTCAATTACATCCATCAGTTTTGAATCCATGATTTCTTTATTCATAGTTCAGTTAAAGCAATTTAAACAAATTTCTTCAGTTTCAGTCCCACTTTTTGCCTCCCTCAGCTCCCTTTATTTTCCTTAGAGACTTGAATCAGCCATCTGGGAGAGCTTAGAGATGCAGAATCATAGAATAGTTTGGGTTGGAAGCAGCCTTTTAAAGGTCATCTGTTCTACCACCCTTGCAATGGGCAGAGACATCTTCCACTAGATTAGGTGGGTCAAATGGTGGGTTAAATACAACATGGTGTCAGGTCATCAGTAAAATATCATTATGAAGCAACAACCTGGCTGAGAGCTCTACAAAGCCCTTTTCTGTCCAGCAAGGTACAATTTCTGTGGTGCAGAGCTCTACAGAGTCCCTCTAGGACTTTTTTGGGGTGATACAGCTTACGGTTAAGTTGGCCATAAAGGCTGCATGTGAAGAAGGACTCCCAGTATGATCTGTTTGGCTTGGAGCTAACTGGACTTGCAAAAGGCAATAAATGCATGTGTGTCTCTGCCTGGAGCAGCTTTGCTCACCATTACTCTATCTCAGGGCTCCTTCAGTTCAATCAAGCAGCTTTGGATTACAGATAAAAATGAAGCCTTGGGAGCTAAGATCTTCAGCAGTGTCAAATGTACATTTAATTAAAAGTAATAACTTCTGCAAGCTTCCTCATGAGAACACATAATATTCAATAATACATTATCTTCCAAATGTTCCCTGTGCATTTATTATTCTCATTTTAACAGATGGATCCTTTAATATTTTAAACTCTGGAAGACATTTATTGGAATGCATATTTAAGACCTGTATCATCTAGGAAGTTTTTGGGGTTTTGGGTTTTTTTAAATTGAAACCGTGTAAGTTCGTGTGCATAAAAGATATTATTAATTGCCCAACAAAACCCAGAAAAAAAACAAACTCAAATCATAGCATAGTTAATGGATTCAGATGGTAACCAAGACAGTTTCTTGTGTAGTCTGTGTGGAAATAATACATACGTGTACTCTCCAAAAAGCTCTTTGTCCAGAAAAGGGTTTATCTCTTTTTGACGGAAGGCTAGACAGACATAAATTGTTTCAGTGACCTTTTGCCCCATGATATTGCTGAATTATGTTGGAGCGGAGGTGGATTTAGGGATTTAGTAAATGGTAAACCCCTCTGACCTTAATTACTCTAATGCCTCCTTTAATCCCATCAGAGCTATGCAAATGAAATGCACTTCCTGCCTTTAGAACAAAGATTTCTCGGTCAGTTTTAAGCTGCAACCAGGGAATATAATGTTAAAATTGTAACAGGAAGATATTCAGGGCACCTGCTAGGCAGTCCTACATGGGTGTGCTGCAGCACTGTGCTGGGGAGTCTCTCTTGGCCAGCCACAGGGAAGGAGGTGTGTGGCTGCTTCATCTCTCCTGCCCATTGGGCCCATGTGGTGGATGCCACCAGAGAGGCCACCAGAGTGGGAACTCAAGCTTCATTGCTTTTGACCTACTTCCACACAAATATTCAGGGCCAACCTACATGCTGATAGTGTGAAGGGCATATACATGTGTGTATGTTTGTCTGTGTGTGAGCAAGGCAAGGACTACAAAGATCTAAGGGCAGCTGCTGTGAATACTCAGCACAAGCATTACTTTTATTGCTCTTTCATATGTTTCAGACTTAAAGCATCGTCCTAAATGTTGCATTTTTTGCCCCCTTCCCTGTCCAATATACTTTCACTTAAAATATAGATATACAATTATCTTGAGTATTGGGCTGTTACAGACATTTGGATGTGCAGAGATGCATACAGCCTTCACCTTTTCTTGAGTAGTACCACAGAAGACAGCAGCCCAGGCTCAGCCATATAGGGTGCTGGCAGAAACCGGGCTGTGCATGTAAACATGTGCTTAACTCCAAATGGCTGCCTGATCCTTCTGGCTTCAGGATCAACACACCAAGGGGCAGATCTGCTTGTGCCAGCACCAGGAAGGGCTGCTGCCATCCTTATGCCCCAATGTTTCTCCTGTGCCAGACAAAAGTGACAGACCCATGGGTTGCTGCCACACACCTGCAGCATGCCAGCAATCCTCAGGGCATAAGCCTGCTGTGTGCTTTTTTTTCTTTAATGGGCCCATGTCTGTGCTCTTATGATGAGAGTTGGTGCATTGAGCAGATATTACATCCCTGTTTTTCAGGCTGGGAATAGGATATGCTGCACTCCTGCTTCAGTTCCTGTGCACTTGGAGAAGAAAACATGGAAGTGATTGAATGGCAGTGGCATTACTGTCAACGCCTGATGAACAACTGCTTCATCACAGGAGAGTGCCTGGAGAGCAGTAAATATCTCACCTGTAGGCTGGACACTTCTGTTTAATAGGCACCATTTGCGGTTTTGATATTCATTGCAGAAAAACCCCAAATGGTATGCAACCTGTAATTTATGCCATTTTTAGCTACTTTTCATGACTATGGTTTTGCTGAAGATATTTACTATTCAAAATCGGATGCTACAAAAAATTTATTGACCTGGTGATTGTGAATGCCTCATTCCAAACATCCACAACATTTAATATGTTTTAGTAACACTTAACTAAACACAAAGTAATGCACAGAAAGGTTTCTGCTGCCTTGCTGCATATGCATAATTCCTAAAATAAGATTTTGGCTGCAAATAGCTACAATTACGAGCTTATAATTAACTTCAGTAGAACTTCTGTAAGGATTAATGCAAATTCACTTCTTTTTGATAATGTGAGGCCCGTATTTACTGGAAAATTTCTAGGAAGCAAATTCAACAAAGGTCTGAATGCACATGACACTAATTTTGCTTTACTGAGACTAATTTTTTGCAGGACTTTTCAGTCATTACTCCAGTTCTATGATGTTGTTTAGCTTTGACAGGAACAGCAAAGAAAATCTGGGAAATGAACTCACTACTGAGTCTGACACATACCATGATCAAAGAAATACCATGCATGAAATGAAATGAAATGAAATGAAATGAAATAAAATAAAATAAAATAAAATAAAATAAAATAAAATAAAATAAAATAAAATAAAATAAAATAAAATAAAATAAAATAAAATTGAAGAAAAGAAAATTAAACTGGCTGAACCAAAACCACCAGTGTTGACCGCATTTGGGCAAAGAATATCAGATTGCCAAACAGCAGCACGTACAAAGCTTTGCTATACTTCACAGCAGGTACATAACAACTGAATAAGGGTTTCGTTCTTCCGAAACACATTATTTTTCCAGTGAATGGCATCTGAGATTAATTCACTTGAAGCTCATAAAGAAGTGACAAATCTGGGATTTGAGTTATGGTACTTTGATAATATTAAATGAAGATGGTCAACATATCTCTGAAGAAAGGGTTAGCAGTCCATGGCGTGTGGCTGCTGGGCTATGGCACCGAATTGGAAAACATACTAGGAAGTACATGCTACTTCCCAGTTTTACACCTCACCTTTGAGAAATGTTGGTATTGCTGAGATATCATCAATCCTTTTTCCAGCCTTCCTCTATTATCTCTGAAGTATGGGTCTCCTGAGAATCTTCCTCATCAATGTTGACTGAAGCAAAGAAGGCATTCAGTAATTCTGACTTTTCTGTGTCTTCTGCTACCAGAACACCCATCTGCTTCAGCAAAGGCCTAACATTTTCCCTAAACTTTTTGCTGCTGATGACTTGTAGAAGCCCTTCATGTTGTGTGTTGCCACAGCACCAGAGCTGTGTCAGCCTCAGTTGTCAAGAAGAAGCAGAGATCTGCTGAGCTGTGGTCCAGACTCTCTCTATGGTTTGCCTTGGGGGACATTTTCCTATGTAACTGCACGTACAGCACCCTGTTGTGCTTGTCATGCCTGTGGCAGATGCAGTGGTATTTCCTATGAGAACAGGTCTTCCACTCTGCATCACACCATGCTGGGTCAGAGCCTCACAGGGCTCTTCTGTGCAGAGCTGGCTGTGCCTTGGGTCGAGAGGAGTGAGCAATGCTGGGATCATGGGAAGTCTACTCTCACTGGTGGTGCTGACACAGAAGTCACCACTTCACGTCAGTCCGGGTGGTGAGTAGAGCAGGATGTGATGATCTCCAGAATGCAGGTATTCAAGAGGGAAATTAAAAACAAGGAGAAGAAGAGAACTTCAGATGAGTCAAAAGTAGGAAGAGAGAGAGTTCAGATTATTCAGAAAATGCCTATACACTCTACTTTTATATACTTTAAGAAACAGCTCAAGACACGGGGTATATTTCACCTTGTCTTACCTAGGATGAGCCAATAAAGAGCAATTGTCTTGTCCTGCTATCCAGATGTCCTGATAGGGCAACTGCTGCAGAAGTGGATACACTCACCCCCTCACACAAAGTTTCAGTGGAAATAAAACATGAAATTCATGCAACCATGAATAGTGGAGCAAGAGGACATGAGAAAACCCTGTAGATCAGGGTCTGTGTCTGAAGCAGCCTCCCCTGGCCGTGGTTCTGGTGAATGAAAGCACACTGCTGCCTTTTCAGCCATGCAGGACCAAGAGTCATTCTGCAGGTATGCTGTTTTTTGAGGAAGAAACAGCAGAGCTCCTGAGGGTGATCTCCAATACATGTACAGATGCATACAGGCTGTGCACACTAAGGAGTGGAAAACTGAACCAGTGCCTCCCTCCTCACTGTCGATTTTCCTTGTGTCACGGCAGAGAGAGAAGCTGAATAATGTAAGAAAATGCCAAGAGTTTCCTGGCCTCTCCTGACTCAGCAGAGCAACTGCTTTGTGTTGCCTGTCCCGTCTGTCATGGCTGTGTTCCCACCAAAGATGCCATGGGTTGCAAGCAGCTATGCCAGCCCAACCTCACTATCAGGCAGGGTTGCTCTAAAAAACTGAAAACACTGTCTCAGCCAGAGCAGCTATTCCACATGACTGTACTCAGACCAGTATCTTTAGGCAAATTTGCTTCAGCGGTTCCTAGACATTGGCAGGCTTTTGCATGGTTTGCCAGCTCTGGCCCCTGTCACAGCATCCTGCTGACCTGGTGCCCTTTGGGGAGCTTTTGTGCCAAGCCCAGGCCTCCTAAGAGGACTGGTTGCAGAGACACACTGTGCCAAACTTGCCTTTCTACCCACACTCCAAGCAGCAACGGGTCGCTGATGCAGGACTATTCAGACTGTGCAAAACAGCTGCCTGAGCTGTTCTCACTTTGCATGCAGATAGCACATGAGAGAACAAAGAATCAGCATCACTTCATGCATCCCTTCCCCAGCTTGCTTTTTACCCCAGGAGGTAATAGCTGTGTGAGAAGGTGGTGAAGTTGCTGCACTCTCTCTCTTTCTCTTTCCATTTGGTCTTGCCTTCATGCCACATCTCAGCAGATACTGAGTTTCCATCACTTCCAGCCTCCTCTCACAGGTCTAGCTCAACTTCTACCCACCAGATAATCAAAGGCTCCCTGAGTCTCTTTTGTGCTAGGTTAGGCATAAGAAGCCAAACTTAAAAGAATTTTTTATCTAGATGGCAGCAATTTCATTGTTCTGATTGGATAACAGTCCATTTATTGTCTAATTGTTTTTAATACTTTGCTGATTCAGAGGCAGACTTGCAGGTGCCAGTGTTCCTTTCTTTTCCCTGCAGATGAATAAGGTGGTGAGCTCTACCACAAAAAAAATGCATCATATGTCAGCTCTTAGAGTGAAACCAAGTTTGTGAGCTGTATATATATCAATTGGTAGTCAATTTACAGAAAACCTGAGCCAAAAACCTATTAGTAGATAAATATCTACTATCATAATTAAATGCAGAAGCAATTTTTCTTTTATCCATTTTTTCTGGGGGAACTCCTCAGCAAAAGAGAAGATGCCTGCTTTCACTGTGTTTGTGATCATTTTCAGTAAGACCACAGCTGAAGTGACAGATGACTTAGTGCTGGCAACAGCAGTGACATCTGGCCTAAAGGTCTTCAAGTGTGACAAAATGGGGAAGACCTGCAAACCCAGGTTTTTCGACCGCTGCTGAGAGTTGTTCACTAAGCTCATCAATTAGCTCCTATAGGATTCTATTCAGAACATATATGTAATCTATATTTATAGGTTTACATTTGTATGTAGATTTAGATTCTTCAAGCTTTTCTCTTCACTTAGTTTTTAATTTAAATTTTAAATGTCTTTTCCCCCTATTAACTCTACAGAAATAAAACACAATTGCCCTGGAGAGTCAATTGTTTCCTGTGTCTCTCTAGTCATCCATCAGTGGTCTCAAGCACCTTTGAAAATCCTCTGGGAACCTAACTGATTTTTGAACTGGCTTTTGTCTTTCTGATTCCTGTCTCTAGTCAGTTAAGAGCTGATCTAGAGTCACCACAGCAGCTGGAGCATTTTAGCTTGAGACAGCAATGCATGATGCTGACACCCTGTTCCTATTATCCAGGGCTGCTGAAGCATGGCTCCTTCTCTGCCCAGCAGAGAGAAGCCTCTGCTGCTTCCACAGAAGGGTTCATCCCTGTTGTGGTTTGCTCCCAAGACTAAAAAATATCCATAATTTTAAAAGTTATTATTATTTATAAATCTACATCTTGTCTTTTCTTGGATGACTGGTAGAGCATGACCACAGGATCATGAGCTGGTTCTGGACATCTTATTTATCAATTAGCACTTAAAACAGGCTTTCTGAAAACTGCCCATGGCCCTTTTGGGAACCCTAGACATGCCCTGGCCCCATGCTCTTTCAAATGGACAGCTCAGCTACTCTGCAGAAGTCTGCACAGAGTCTGGACAGCCACTGACCATGGTGACACAGCAGCAACCACAGCTCTGCCTGCATCAGGGGATCTTGTCCCACCATATGTATCTGTGCATTTAGTCCCTGCCTCCTTTGTTCTTTTGCAAACTCTTTTTTTGTAGGAAGAGAATGAGAGAATTTAACCCTGAGAAAAATGTGTGTTCTCAAGACCACTTTTAATTCACACTTCTTAGTGAATGACCTAACAGTCTGAAGTATTGCTTTATTAGACTAATGATGAGCCACAGTAATCCTCTGGCTCTATGTAAACCCGGCAGAGGGAAGGCTTGCAAAAATATGCCACCTAAATGGCACATATGTGCTTGCATATAAAGGGCATAGGTGGATGTCACATGACTCATGAGAAAATAAATTTTTATACAAGCACTGGTTGTATACGTGTTAACAAACTGATGGAGGCCACTCTAAATGAGAACCGATGGAACTAGTAGTAGGTTCAACCAGGCTATACAATACTCTGGCTTTAGAGTTTTTGTTTGTATTTTTTCTTGAAGTAAGTTAAGAGGAATTTATGTTTTCCTGGCATCTGCCTCTGCATAAGTGCTCTTGCACGTGTTCCCTCCCTCACAGTGACCACCCTTGTTTGTGCTGCTCCACTCCCTGATTTCTTCGGCACCTAGGGCTGCTGTGGGGGTGTTGCTAAACCACATGTGAAAAGGAATCCAGTGAAATAGTGTACAGCCTTAAAAAATGGAGCACAGCCAAAGTTAATGGTTTCAACCTGAAAAAAAAAATGCTTTAGAGCAGTTTACAAGTAAAGAAGAGAGATTTTTCATATTCATTCATAATTCAATATATGCTGCAGAGCTTTGACTTTTTTGCATGATGCCTATAGTCAGTCTACACAGGATTCAACTGACTTCTTACTCAAAGTTAGGCTTTGTTCATGGCTTTCTACAGACATAAAATAACTAGATCTGTTCCTGTGACTTGTTCTACCCTACATGGAACTGAAAATGTTTTAGAATCCAAGTGCTGGGATTCTCTTTGACATTTGCAGAGCAGAGGACTGTCTGGGGGCTCTGCAACCTTAACTCGCTGCTGATGAATTTGGGCACCATGGCAATCTTGAAGCTTCAACCTATTCTAGTGGTGTACTGCTCCTCACATCTGCTCAGGTGATGGAAACCTGGTGGACAACGAGCTAGCTAGTTTGTGAAACTGATGTGGAAATGAAGGTTGACACAGAGTGAAACTCTAATGTCAAAGGACATGATAAATCAGTCAGCAAGAAGGAGGCTGAGCTGCATTGCTGTTGTGTTCAGATGACCATTCCAAGCAGTACCAGCCTTCAGGACTGCAGCCAGCTTGTTCCTTGCACAACCACCACCAGTGCTGCTGCATAACAACTAACCCTTTTGTAACACTCTCCCAACTCAAAATTTATTGCACTGGAGCTGGAAAAGAACTGACACTGAGGTTAGAAATGGGTGAAGCTGAAGGTAGCCAACATCTAGCTACCTTCACAGCAACATTCATTTGGAATGACGGATTTTTTGGGCTTTAAATTGCGTTCCTTTATAGAGTGTGCTCTTGCAGTCTATGTCCACGGTGTTCATATTAAGATGTAAATAAAAGGACAAAAATGTGCTTATGTCTGTATAGACAGGACAAGAAAATGTACCAATATGCAATAACTTGTCTGAAGAAACTGACTGACACTAACAGCATGCACAGAATGCGTTTTGGAGCTAATGAAAATTATAGAAAATATTTGGTTATAAGAAAAATCTGGAGGTCATTTTGCTTAACATCCTGCTCCAAGTAGAAGGTTCAAAGTCAGTGTCAGCAGACATAAGTAATATCCCCTGTTTATCTGAGAGCATTTAATTTCTTAGGAGTCAAGAATTTTACAATGCATTTACATAAATGACTATATCCACAACAAAAAATTCCTGAGGAGGATGTCTCTAGTACAGATGGGCTCAAATGCGATAACTTATCAGCTATACACACTCAGCGTTACACGTGCTTATGAGTGTGTACAGAAACTTCAATAGGTGATTAAAAAGTATGTAATTTGTCTCCTTCCTAAACCTCTCATCTCCCACCAGTTTGTGCCATCATACTGTTCATTGTATCTAAAGTGCATCATGAGGCTATCTTTTTCTCTTGAAAATAGAATTAGTTAGCACTCTGAAAAGGGGCAACTTCCGAAGAAAATCTCTAGGAAAAGCTGCTGGTTTGCTCTAACTCCAGACCTTGGGGTATTTTTGATTAAACTGAAGAGAAATGGGGAGTGAAAAAACTCTTGCCAAAGCCTTCAAATGTAAGCCATTCCACATGGTTTTAGTACATCTCAGCTATGAAAGAACATCAAAGGTCTCACTCTGCCCTTTAACAGGGCAATCAAAACCAGTTAAATAGTGTTAATTGTCTTCACAGACTGCATTTTTTTGCCACTGATTGTAATGCATTATCTAATTACAGGGTTCATTTGTGAATTCTTATTTGGCATACAGCCTGTCATTTCAGAGACAACACCTGGTAGCTTTGGCTTGCAGTAAAAATAGAAAATGCTCTTCCCTGATGTGAAAAACTCAGCTCATGCTTGTCAATGGGAGAGTGGCCCAGGTGGCTCAAGCACCATTCCACTGCAAGTGGAAGGTACATGGGCTTCATGGATTTCACCAGGCTATAATTTGAGCAACATAAGGAGGGCGACTGCTAGCAAAAAAAAAGCTCCAGAAGAATTTGAAAACCCTCAGGCTTCAATCAAAGAGAGCAAAGCTATACTGGGTCATGTGCTCAATAGGCACAGAGTGGGGAGGCTTATCTGAGCACCTTCTGCTCAGAAAAGGAAATCTGCTTGGATAATTCCTTGGTAAAGAAAAAATCTGGCCAGTGATAGGAAAGCTGCAAAAGCCAATGTTGAAATTGTGTGTTGTCACATTTTCCTTTCCTCCAAAGGGAAATACCGGACAGTTCCTTTTGAGTTACTGAGCAACAAACCCAAATGGCCAAATGAATGTTTTCTAGATATCATTATTGATAACACACAACTGGCACTCCAACACTCCCATGCTCTCCCAGGCTGGGAGGCAAGGGCCCCTGTGGGTGTGGAGGGATGGGCAACCCCAAATGCCAAGATTGGGAAAATGGGGGAAGCCTGTCCTGTCTTGCTATCTGGCACAGGGGCCACAGTGGGGATATGAGTAATTTTGCCTTCCAAGTACAAAATAGTTGCTGGCAGTACACAGTGAACATGTCAAACTTGGAAGAATATATTAAGAAAAGGCCCATCAGTGGTTTTCTTTCTTTAAAAGGTAGCCACTGAAAAGTTGTGCAAACACTTCAGCTATGGAATATATAATCTGATATCTGGCAGATGTGTTTTCTCCCCTGCCCCCGCTTCTGCTCTAAATTGGTCACTCCCAGTAAATAAACACAGTTCCCTGGTTTTCTATCAGTTAAACACTTCTGGCAGCCATGGGCTAGGGCAAAGAGAGCTGCAAAGAAAAGCTGGTGAGGGAGCGTAAGTCTCACATGAAATGTGAAAACAAGCCCAAAGCAGAGGCAACTATCTGAAACACGCACACAAGCGAACCTGGCTGTTTTTAAGAAAATATTTCCCTGATCCAAGACAGTGTACACTGGCCAAAGCAGGGTAGCTACATCAAAATCGTTCCTGTTTCTACCCATTTCTCATGAAAATGGAGATAATTGAAATCAAAGACTGTTCATGGAGCCTGTTCCAATTGTGCAAGCCTTGGGGTCCTGGTCTGACTTGTCTAGAGCTTGATTTTGCAGCTTTCATCCTTACCCTCTCCTCTTCTGCTGTTTTTTTCATCACAGCTGACAAAACATCCCTCCTCACCCAGCCTCGGTAAAAATCTTGTGGGGAAAACTCATAGGCGATGTCTCAAGAATTTACTCAGATTTCCCTCTCTGCCTGACGAGGTATAAAGGACAAACAAAGAGACCACACTTCCCACAGAAGCCCTTGTAACACCTGATACAATAATCCGTCTGTGCATCTCCTGAGGAAATGAAACTATGCTGACTGTGTGCATTATTTTTATTACCCTCTGAGGGAAAAATGAAAGGCCTGATTAAAATAAACTATTAGGTTAAGCTTTTCAACACGTTTTTTTCTTCCTGTATTTCTATTTTCTGTGAACACTTACCTACTAATTCAAGAGTTGAACTCTCTCTAAATTAAATTAATGATGAGTGCTGAAAACAGTCATATGGCATCAACTGTCTCATAGATGTTCTCTAAAATAAAAAAGGAGAATACACTAACAAATGGATGCAGTGATACTCAGTAAACAATATAAATATGGATTTATCCGTCACGCATAATTTTTACAGGAATGACCTGTTCTGAGAAGATAGATCTTTAAATCATTTGAAAAATAAAAGGGAATTTGAACAAAATACTTGCTTAGCCTTAGAAGAAAGATCAGTGACTATAAAAACATGTTAAGACAATGCCACAAATGCTTTGAATATCACAGCTGAATACAGATATAAAAATTGGAAGCCACTGAATGATTTTCTGGTCAAAGCTGCACCTTACTATATTTTCTGCTAGTTGAATTTCTGCTTGCCCATACACCCACTGTTGAGGGCAAATGAAACTATAATGGTTTGGTGATAGGCATCTCTTTGATCTTCTTTTAGGCCTCACATTTTTCAAAGTTAATAATAATCATAGTTTTTCCTGTTAATTTCACACTATTATCATTCTGGATCCATGAACAGGCTGAATTGTCTGGCAGATATTAGGAACTTGGAGTAAAATCCAAATTAGCTTTTTTCTATTGACATTGGATCACTTGGTCAAGAGAACAACACAGATCTCCTTTGAGCTTTCTCCTTGGCTTTGGTCTGCTTAAGAAGCCCATGAAGAAGCCCTTTAGACCATTCTTGGTCTAAAAGCCAATGGCAGCTCACTTTTGACCTGCCTGATGTCAGCACCCACTTCAGTCACCACAGCCTTGTCCCTTAACCAGGCCTATTTTTGCTCCAGTGTTTTGTGAAAATACAGTTTTTTGATTCTTCCACAAAGCCTTTTTGAAATTATAGGTCTGATGTGAAGGATGGGAGCCTTAGGTCCCATGTAACACAGCAGTTTGTGTTGTGTTGCCCCTTCTGATTTTACACACCTAGAGAAACTTCATATCTAGCCACTTGGCTTTAATATACTGAGGAATATAAAATATGTCATATTCTTGTGGTGTAAGGAAGTTATGGAAATAAATCCAACCCAACCAGTGCATGGTGACTTTGAGTGAAATATTCCCCAAAGTAGCTCTGATGCTACATAGCATCTGCTGAATCAAAGAGAAATGAGGGAAGGAAGCCATCATTTCAAATGCTTACAGGAATAAAATATGTTCAGGATCAGACTCTTTCTTTTGAGAATGAATTAGACCTCACATTCTTTTCAGCATTCTTCACTCTAATACAGCAGTTATAACCAAGACATCTGGTCAAGGGCTGCAGCATTGGTGATATTCACCCCACAAAGGAAAAGCCATGCATAATTCCATTAGCTATGCTGGGGAAAAATTACTTTCTCAGTGTTCACTGACAATGAATGACTGGGTGATAAACTGCCATGACGAAATTTAACGGTAAAAAAGAGCCTTTTGCATTATGCATGCAGGGAAAAACAGCCCTAGCCTTACATACATATGGATAGACTATAAATGAGCAAATGTCTCTCAAGAATCCAATTCCAGGCGGATTGGAATCATGGAAGAAAATTCTTCACCAGCAAGAGGGAAGCAATTCACTAGCAATTCTTTACTTTACTCCATACTAAGAAAGTTTAATGTAAGGATCTGTTAAAATGTATAAAAAGCCAAAGTGTCACATGACAGTAAGAGGGGAAAAAAACTACTTGTTCGAGGAATGCTGTACCCATTATCCCTGCTCAGAAAGGAAAAGGGTTTTAGAAAGTGTGTTGGGGAAGGTACAGGAGTACAAAGTATCTTTGGTGTAAAGAGAGTGACCAATGACAGGACTCTGGGATGGAAAGCAGTCAAGAGTAAAGTGATCTACTGGACTTCAAAATCCTCAGCCAGCCTGAACTGTTGTCTGGCTCCAGCAGGGAGTCTGCCTGTGAGTGGTTTGTGTGCTCTGCAGGATGATGTGGAAAACTGGGGGGGCTGCAGAGAATTCAAGCTCTCTCTGGAAGGGTTTGCTGTGAGGAGTGAAGCTTGGAGAGGGGGGAGTTTGAAAATGCAGCACCTGGTCTGGGCAAGGGCTAGTAGGCAGCTCCTGGCAGGGGGAGCACTCCTGCACCACACCAGTCACAGAACCTCACCAGTGGGGAAAGGTGCTTTGCTGGGTAGGGGACCTGTGCTGGCTTTTGGTTGGGGTGGGAGAGGACCAGACCCCTTTCTAGCCCACATCCCCAGAGGGATAAAAAGCAGCTCAGTGGAGATGGCCTGTCGTCCATGTGCTCTCACCTCTGCATCTCCCTGCCAGTGCCAAGCTCTCCCCTGCTTTCCCATGTTGTGCAGCAAGGGCAGGTCAGCATCCTGTCAGGGTTTGGAGACTTATCAGAAATGCATCAGAAGAAACACAGCCTCTGGAAAGTGGTCTGGAGCTCCCACAAGAAAAGATTTATTGTGTTCCTTTCTTCCAGCTGGGCTGGAGTAGCTGTATGAACACTTTTTTTTCTCTCTCTCCCTTTTGACATCTGACAGTTTGACTTCTGCCTGGAGCCTGGGAGCCTAGAGGTTGGTTAAAAGAAATCAAAAAGTAATTACTCTTTCAGAAATAATTCAGTTCAGGTTTGGATACAATTTTAGATGGAGGCTTGAGGGCAATGGAGAATTTTTATTGTGTTGGAGTATTCTGGCTCTGCCTTTGGCAGCATACATGAGGCTGTGTTTCAACTTGCTCATTAGGGCAGAAATAAGCTGGCTCTCAGGAGAACATGGGAACTTGTGTTTGTAACACAGTTACACTAAAAATCAGTGTTCATTAACCTTCTTCTGCTCTCTTTTTAAAATGAGAGCAATTTTGAGTTTCTAAGCCCTTGCTACTTGCCACCAACCCTTCATTTTTAGGGAAAGCATTTCCCTTTTTTGTACTTGTGTTTCATCAAAAAGTTATTTACTGTGGCAGAAATGGTGAACTGGGGTCAGTGGTGATGCTCGCACAGTCAACACAGAGCCTGGCTATTGCACCGCACACTCTAACACCAGCCAGGGTGCACAGCCTTCTTCTTCACTTTCTGGTGCAGGAGACCTATGATGCCCCATCCCAGTTCCCTCTGCATTCCAGATGTTTGCCCTGAAAGGAGGAGGAGAGGGGACTGACTGTGGCAGGCAGCACCCAGGTGCTCAGCTGCTAGTGGTGGTGCTGGATTCTGGTTGGCGCCGTGTCCTTCCCCTCCAGCAGCAGCAGCTGTCCCCCAGCCCAGTGCCAGATGCAGACACAAATGCTTTGGAGGCTGTGTATTCTGTAACAACTCTTTCTCTAGTACTGGTAAAATGTCTGCTTTGCCCCCACTGCATGGACCTCCCACCTCTCCCCATCTGTGGCGAAGGTCTCTGCTGCTCCAGGGATGCTCCTGGTGGCCCACACTGTGTAGGGGCTGTGGGAATGGGTCTCAGGCACGGACTGCACCTTGGGGCTCCTGTGTGATGTGCTGGTGTCCTTGCCAGCTCCCAGAACCAGTCTGTGCCACCAGGAGTCTGGGCTGCAGAGAAACACAGTTTGGACAGTAGCTGAATTATAACTCAGTCCCTAGTTTGTCCTGGTTAGTAAATTGTCCTTCACAGCAGACTAGAGAACAAATCCAGAGTTCAATCCTCAGTGAGCCCGGAGAAGGGAGATAAAGCAAACCAGATGTGTGATTTCCTGAGTCTCTGGCATCAACCTCACAAATGGAGGGGCTGCTCCTGGAGGTAGCTATTATAGTTATACTGCTGTTGAGAACAATTATGTTTTCATCTTGATATAACCTAAATTCTGCTGCAGCACACAAGGCACCACGTAACGCAACATGTTGAAGCAGGAGTCGTGAGGCAGCCACACTGGTGCAGGGAATGGGGGCAGAGCAGGGAGGAATATTTTGGCCATCAAGCCAATCTGAGCATGAGTCTGTAAATCATGCCATGGGCAAGGGTACACTTTTTCCAGCTGATCCAACAACTTTCTTGTCAGGGCATTGTCACGATGCCAATGCACACCATGCTGTAGCAGGACAGCTATTGGTAGGAGAGCTTTCCTCATGGAGACAACAACTGCCAAGCTTACGGCATCTTGCTCACCAGGTACTTTGAAGTGGATGCGAGTTTTTCAACAACCTCTTTTATTTCTTAATTAGGTTGTAAAGTTGGCAGCCAGACCTTCAGCCTGGCCCCTCACCAGTCCCAGCAGGACTCTGGCGTAGGACTGGTACATGTGCTTTGAGGGCAGTGTTTTCTCAGGCAGCCTCCCTCCGAGTCCTACGGCCATTCATTTGTGAAACAGCTCAAGCATCACCCTTTGCCCCATTTTGTGGGCCTGAAGCAGAGGAATCTGGCTGCACACCAGCAGACCAAGCTAGAATATGCTAAATTTTAAGCATGTGGTAAACACCCGTGAAGCTGACTATGGGGGTCTCTCCCATTCTCCCTCTCAGAGAGCTAGACTTCATATACTTGCATCTGCCAGAGTCCTTGACTTGGCATTCCAGAGAGGCTCCAGATCCAGCCTGTTCCACTGGGCACTTGCAGACTGCCTGCACAAGCAGGAGCTGTGTGCCTAAGGCCCCACAAAGGGTACTGAATTCAGCACTGCTCACTCTCTTCCACCTCACTCTGAAGGAGGAGCTGGGAGCATCACAGGTCCCAGGATGTACATGGTAAATATCTCCAAATGCCCTTGCCTTTCATTTCTCTTTAATCTCTGTTATTGTAGGGGGCTCTCAGGCCTCAGCCAAATCTGAATGAATAGCACCAAAAGCAGTGCCACAGCCCTGTTTTACATCAGAGAAGAAGCAGAGGTCCCTTTCTCTGGAGCTTGCACGGATGTACATCCTCTACCTGCCACAACCAAACCATGCCAGCATGAGGAGGGACAGCTCCCAGGGACCGCTCACCGTATGTGCACAATCTGCAATGCAGATATTCCCTGGGACCCCAGACTTCCCAACTCCCAGGCGTAGCTGGGGCCTTGCTCCTGCTTCTCTGGCCTGGCTGTAGATTTCAGCTGGTGGGTGCAATCCTACGGATTTGGCTTTCGCGTTGTTTACAGGCGGCCAGCTCATAGCACCTTGTAATTCAACATGCCATCATTTTAATGGCTAAACCCAGGCTGCTCGGTGTGCCAAGCAGCTCCAAGGCAAAAGAGCTGGCATGTTCCTATGTGCCTTGCTCCCCATGTTTCACCAGGCTGCACCAGCAGACCTGCGTTCTGCTGCTGCATTCCTGTATCCAATTAGACAGTTTTAAGTCTTTCCTTGGGCTAAACCCACACTAAGGCAAAGGATTAAATTCTGAGGATTGTTCCTGGAGATTTGAATTTAGCTTCCTGGTTTGTTTTTTTGTTTGTTGGTTTTTTTTGGTGGGTTTTTTGTTTTTTTTGGACAAAGACCTATTATATCAAAAGAAATTTTTGTGAACTTCAGCTACAGTCAGCAGGAGTTCACCTGACTAAAAACCCTTGCTTTTAAGACAAGCCAAAGAAAATTAAATATGCTTTGTATTAAGTATAAACTCTTCATCCTACTGGGAATTTTCCATCTTTGCTAGTAATGTGATCCATAAAGGAGCAAAGATAGGCAGATAGACAACTTTTTAAAAAAGTGTAATTCACTAGAACACCCCCAATTATTTGAAGATACCGTCTTGGGTCTGGTTGAAGTTACCAGCTAAACAGAAATACCTTACAGCTTACCTGTTTGATTTGAGTGTAACTCAGTGGTAAATGATTCAGAATGCAGTTTTCAAAATTTATGTGTGCATTTCATGCATTGGCAGTTATTGCAACAAAATGACCCCACTTGTCAGCAAGAATCCTCATGTATTTGCAGGGCCCCTTGTGCCATGGTTGTTGAAAAAATTTTTTTGTCACAGGTTTAGAAATGGGATTCTGTGGGGTTTGGGGGTTTTTAGGGCATGGAGCAAAATTCCAACTTTTATCATGGAATGTTTCAGCCATATGGAGATTTTGCTTCCAGGCTGTGTTTGCAGGCTACCAGAACTCTACTTATAGTAAATGTGGACTTACAGTAAATTAAATCATCATTATATTATACTCTCCATAATTCAGACCCTTATGCCTATTTCACTAACAATTAATAGTTGGTCAGCATTAGCTTCAGCTGAGTAGCAAAGTGATCATGAATAATTTTTTGTGTATCTCAAAAGTTTCATGTATTTTAGCATGGTGGATTAGCTACCTGAGACTTTTTCTCAGAAGCATATGGTTTGGACTGACTGTCTATCATCTATAATTACCTTTTGAATATCTTCACTAGATGAGATGAATAAAAAGGACTCTTAACAGATCAACAGAAAAAAAATCATCTATAGGGGACAGAAAAGATGAACAATTCCTGAAGAATATGAGCAAAATAATTGAATAAAGAAAATATTTCACAGTAGCAAATTTAGATGACCTGTGAATCACTGAGTTTTAGCCTGGAAAAGCTGTAAGAAGTCAAGTCCAATTTGATGCTTACAGACTCTGGTTTTACACAGTGCTGGTTTCTTATGGCTATGGTATAAGCAGCAAAACTCTTTGGTAGCACATTGTTGTACAGATATTTTACCAGAGCTGATGTCTAGTCAGCCACCTGTGCTCTTTAAAAGAAGAATTTTCAGTAGACATGCTTAAATAAAGTTAGCATCTACCATAAAATGAGAAAGCATGTAAAAATAGATTAGGAGCACTGCAGAAAGAACAATACTTGGTAAGAAGTAAATTCTGCACGTGCTTAAATCTCTCCCTTTTAAAGACTCCATATGCTTAAAGCTAAGGGCTTGTTTGAATTACTAGTGAATATGAGTAAAAGAGTGCAAAAGAATTTATTTTGGACTTTAGTCTCCCCTTCTCATTACTTCACCTCCAGACGCTAATGAAAAACTGTAAATATTTTCTGGCTCAGTAATATACTGTTATGGATTAGAAATTTGCCAAGGGTATGGCCAGATGATTATAAGTGATCAAATTGCTGCTTGCATGGTTTTAGCCCACCCTAGTTGTGAAGCTAAACTTGTTATTTAAACCCTGAAAGGGGCTGAAGCTCCAGGGCTTTATCCCCTGTGAGAAGTGGAAAGGCAGTGATTGGGCAGGGATCCTGCTCCCCACAGTGGGCAGCCCTGGGGCCAGGCAGCCAGGGAACAATGAATGAGGGCAAAATGAAAAGCTCCAACCACAGGAAGAGAAGTTGTTCACTGGCTCTACCTTACAATACTGGGAACAGCTGAAAAGGGGACAAGAAGGAAAGTAGCATAATACCATTGGAAGAGTGATTGGACTTTGCAGGAGATTTTGTGTTTAGATGTGAATTTGTTCTGGTTTAGAAATACCCCTTAAACCTCTCACTTATAAATTAAGAACATCTTAGGAAGTGAAATATTTCAGATAGAGACCCAAGAAGCCATCACCACATGGATTTTCCCTAAG
Organism: Pardalotus punctatus; assembly: GCA_013400915.1. Taxonomy (NCBI): domain Eukaryota; kingdom Metazoa; phylum Chordata; class Aves; order Passeriformes; family Pardalotidae; genus Pardalotus; species Pardalotus punctatus. The sequence continues at coordinate 80,251 of VZTX01005324.1, read as the reverse complement.
GGGTAAAACCCTAACATCTGTCATGTCTCATCCCAGAGCAGTGGCTCAGAGAAAACCAGATACCCCACTGCATTCAATGCTGTGAGGAACACTCAGACAGACCTTCCCAGTTATTCCACATGGGATTCAGACATGGGAAAAGCACCAGAGAAGAACCAATGATCACACTTCATCTCACCTTTGATGGCCACCCTGTGGCTGAACTTTACTCATAGTTAGATGGGGGGTGAAACTCAACTTGCTTGACACTGATTCTTCGACTGTTTTGCTAAACTGGTTTAAATTACCTCCTTTGTGCTGTACTCTAAAACATGGATGTCTTGCTTGCTTTAAAATTAACTAAGTCCTCAGACATATCTTTCTGACTTTTATTTAACTCTAACCTCTTCAGAAAAATAAAGGTGTGTAGGTATCCCCTAATGTCCCTAGAGAGCATCTGGTACTTATCATTGTCAGGTATGAAACAGAATCATTTAGACCACTGTCTGATAAAGGTTTGATAATTTTTTTCTTTCCTTAAGGCAAAAAAAGGCCAGATAAACCTTTTCAAAGCATTTCCATTCTATAGTAGTTGAACTGTTCATGGAAAATTTTTAGTTGGTGATTTTCCTTTGTAACATTAAGACTGTTGTCAAGCAGTGAATGATGGCTGATTGCCACTTCCATGTTCCTTACAGCTTTGACTTATTACCATTCAGTGCTTCTGATTCATTGCCTAAGTTCCTGTGTCAAACCAGAGCAGAGCCCATCAGTTCACACATGGCAAAGACATCAGCTGACAACAGCTGGAAGAAGGCATGTGAAAGCCCAGTTTACTGATATGTCTTATAGCTTGCAAGTTTGTTAAATGCACATGCAAGCTTTTATTTTGCAATGAACACTCTGTGGGTGTATCCATGTGTTGCCTTACTTAGCAGCAGTCTTTGCTTAGATCAGTTTTAGAGGATTTATTTTCTGAAATATTGGGCTTATACTTCACACACAGTCCAAAATTTCCTGCAAAGTTTCTCCCGTTTCATCCCTTATACAGTAGCCTTTTGCACAGTTCCTACCATCCCTTTTTTCATTCTTACTAAAATATTCCAGACTCTTCATCAGGATGAAACAAGTAAGAGAGAAGGATTTTTAACTTAATTTTTAATATAGCCAACAAAATCAGTGACTTAAATCTAAATTAATTTCTTCTCTGTGTGACATCATATATAAACTGTTCTTCCAGATGTATAATAACAAATGAAAAAATTATGTGCCTGAAAAAGATTTCATGTGATTTTGCAAATGCATTCAGTGGCAGCATTTTTTTCAAACTGCTTTAGTAGCAAATGAAAACAGAATAAATGATGCTGGGTTTCAGCCAATAATGCCCTATGGAATCTTCCTTTAGGCCATTAAATGTTTGGTTATGACAGATATTACAAGCTGAAAATATTCCTCATCTAAAAGCCATTCTGTGTTTTTTTTTCCCCACGTTGCCATTGTCTGCAAAGCCTAATGAGCCATAATTCTCTTGAAAGGCAACTGGACACCTAAGGTCTGGCATCTCCATCTTTCTTTCTTTCCCTCTCTCATTTTGGCTCCTTCTTTGATGGTTTCACTTTAGTCAGATTAGCAAAAAAGATAAAGCTGCATATCTGCTAATAAGCCTCTTGGAGTCCCAGCCAATTGGTTGAAGGGCTGAGGATGTTGAAAATACATATCCAATTATGATCTGGCTGTGGTCCCTGTTTGGCTAATGTATCAAATGTCATTTCCAACTGAAAAAAGCACACCCTGTCACTAATGTTGTTTCATACATAGCACAAAGTGTACTCTTGAGAAACTGCCTGATCTTCTGATACGCTGCAAAGTTTTGTCAAAAATAGGATAATCTATCCAAAATACAAACCTAGACATACAGGAAAAGATTTATGCAAGGTTCTCCACCAAACAAGGTAAAGTACAGACAAGCTTATTTAAAACCATGATTAATTCCATGCCAGGGATTTTTCAAGATATGCAGCAACATGTGCCCAAATATCACAGATTGGCACAAAAATCAACATTGAGAACTGTTTTCTAATTGCAAAAAAAAAAACCAAAACAACACTAATGTGTGTTATGCACCATGGAACAAGGCAAGAATTAAAGAATATAAAACCATGGACTGAGGGAACTGTGGTTAGGTAAGGAAGCTGTTCAGCAATTATGTATTATTTTGTTCCTCTACTCCCAAGACTTTCTGTTCCAAGCTGTGTGACTGCACTGAACATGGAAGAATCAAAGTCTTGTTCTCTCCTGTAAGATGCCGTGACTGCTTTTCTGTTGCCTTTCTCCTTTTCTACTGAAAGATTTCTGTAGTGCAATGGAGTTTTGTGTAAGAGTCAATATTATTGTTTAGTTTTCCAAGATGAAAGACTGCTGGATAGAAAAGATCCTCCCCTCAATTTGTGCATTGTGCTTAGTAAAAGTTTATTTACTTTTTTATGACTTGGAAAGGAGACAAGTGCTGTGGTTCTCTTTCCCTTGGTTACTGGGAAAAAAAAAAAAAAGATAAGACGACTACAAACTGTGGCAGGAGAAACAAGAATATGTGAACTTGTTCCAAAATTTTAGTCCCGAATCAGTCAGCTATAAATAAATGCATTAAGTCTTCAGAGAACTGGGCTCTGTAGTCATTTGTATATCTCATAAGTGTGGTTTGCTTTTGCAAACACCAGTTCTTATGTACTTTTCTTTTTGATATCCCCTAATACTTGAGCACACAATGTACTTGTACTTGTCCTTTCCACAATACCTTTATGAGAAATAAAGCACATTAACTATACAAGAGTGCCTCCACCTAAAAAAGCCCCCACTTTCTTGTCCTAGTAATTCCTGTACATACATTGATTCAAAAGAAAACAAAAGAGAACATTGTTAAACATCAAGTCATGGCAATGTCTTCTTTACTCTTGAAAGGACATGTCACTCACTTAAGCCCAAATATTTTGTCACCTTCAACAGGTATGTAGTATGTGTGCCTAAAAATTGATGTAGGCTTGTGTCCTATGTGAATTTCTATGCATACAAAAACAGCTGTTGGTAATAGCCTGTTCTTTAAAAGTTGTGGCTTTTTCAAATCAGCCCATGGGCAAGCGGGACCCTCAGACAGCCCATGGGAGTGGGAGCAGTGGTGGGTGCTGTTAAGATGATGGTGTCTTAAGGGAAAGGAGCAGGCTGCAGAATCACATCCAGGGAGAGCAGGTTCTGGTTTAGTTTTTCTCTCATGTTTTCTCCCAGATGTGACCTTGCACTGCTGCAAGATCCTGGGGGCTTGTTTTCCTCCTTCTCAGTACCCAGCAGAAAACCTGCAGGACACACAAAGGGAAATTCCAGAACCTGTCACAGCCCCATTCCTCTGGACTGCCTCGCACAGAAGGAGAAGAGGCTGGAGTGTGTCTCGTATTTCCTTCTATCGGCATTTTCCTGACTTCTGCTATGTCTTTTTAGAGCCATTGGCAATGTACCAGTACCAGGGGCTAAGCCTGGAGAGGGCAGGGTTTTGTCACTGTAAAAGGGTTTGAGGAGAGCTTAGCTAGCTAGTTATGGTTTCAATTTGTCTTTCTAAAACTAGGCCTCTAGGGCCTGGCAAAAGGCCTGGAAAAGTCCGTATAGACCTCATGCTGTCAGCTTGGTTTTACAGATCTCATTTCTCTCTGGCAGTTTTTAGGCTGCTCAGGGAGAAATTTGGCCAGTGGCTTGTTAGTGCACAGGACACTTTCCAACTGGGAATGAAGCCAAGTTATCATGAACTTTACTAATGGAGGATGGAGTACACTGGCTCTAGGTTGGAGATGTTTTTCCAAAGATGAAACCAAAATCCCCTGCACACGAAAGGGAAAATGTTGCAACAGACAGCGTGAGACCATGAATGCTTAGTCAGGCCACCAGTTTGTTAGTGGCTCTTCATGAACATTTGTGAGTAAGGCTCACATATATTTTTTTGTCTTCTGTTTCTCACAAGTTGGTTTTTAGGGTCTCTGCAAGCCTCAGGTGGTGGGAGTGGACTCATAGCAGCTCCTCATTTTGGAAGCTGGTGGCTGGCCCTACTGAGATGGGACAGGAACTAGCAGGGCTGGCAGTGGCTGGGTACGGGTCTGACGCAGAGAGCTCAAAAGCCAAGTCCCCAGTGAGCAACAACCTGCTCTGTGCAAAGGGAGTAACTCCAAAGGGAGCTCCATGCCAGAAAAAGTGGGCAGCTCGCCCTTGCCTCCTTTCTGCATTTTTTTAGGCAGGTAATTTCACTTCCTTTTGGTGATAATGGACTGTACTTCCTTAATTTTCCATTGGACCAATATAAATTTACAATGATTGTATTTATGTTGTGTTGACCCTGTCTGGATGCCAGGTGCCCACCAAAGCTGCTCTGTCACTCCCTTCCTCAGCTGGACAGGGGAGAGAAAATATAATGAACGGCTTGTGGGTTGAGATGAGGACATGGAGAGATCACTCAGCAATTGCTGTCATGGGCAAAACACACCCAACTTGAGGAAATTAGTTTAATTAACTACTGAGCAAAATCAGAGTAAGGTAATGAGAAATAAATCCAAATCTGAAAATACCTTCCCCTGGTCCTCCCCTTCTTTCTGGACTCAATTTCATTCCCAATTTTATCTACCTCCTTCCCCTGAAAGGCGTATGGGGAAGGTAATCGTGGTTGTGGTCAGTTCATCACAGTCTCTGCTGCTCCTTCCTCCTCTGGCTCTTCCCCTGTTCCAGTGGAAGACAGTATTTCCCAAACTTCTCCATCATGAGTTGTTCCCACATGCAGTTGTTCTTCATGAACTGCTGCAGCACAGGTCACCAAGTGGTCAGAAGTCCTGCCAGCAAACCTGCTGCACTGAGGGCTTCTCATGGGATGACACACTCCTTCAGGTGTCTATCTGTTCTGTTGTGCCATCCTCCACACACTCCAGGTGGATTTCTGCTCCACTGTGGCCCTCCATGGGCTCAGGGGCACAGCTGCCTCACTATGGTCTGCACTCTGGGCTGCAGGGGAACCTCAGCTCTGGTGCCTGGAGCATCTCCTGCCCCTCCTTCATTAGCCTTGATGACTGCAGAGTTGTTCCTCTCACTTGTTCTCAATCCTCTCTTCATCTGCAGCTGCACAGTTTTTTTACTTTTTCTTGAATACATTATCCCAGAGATGCTGCCACCATCGCTGATGGGCTCAGCCTTGGACAGTGGCGAGTCCATCTCAGAGCTGGCTGGGATTGGCTGTTGGACATGGGGGAAGCTTCTGGCATCTTCTCACAGAGGCGACTTCTGTTGTCCCCCATGCTACCAAAACTTTTGACATTTAAACCCAATCTGGTATTATACTTCTATTTGACAATTACATGAAAAATGTATTGTGCACATAAGTCTCTGCAGGAAAAACTTCTGTCCTCCTCTGAGCACCAGCACAAGTTATAATCTGCATGACCAGAGCTGTACACATCCATGTATGAATTGTGAGAGGAATTCCGAGGTCTGAGCACAAATAGGCAAACTGTCACTGGAGATGGTGTATGTTAAACACAAGCCTGCACAGACAATAATTGAGAGATCTGTGATAATAAAAAAGAATTCAACAGCAACTCAGAAGCAGAACAAAATCTCAAATATTCTTAGTCTTGGATGACATCAATTTGGAGTTTGAATTAATTCGCAATCCATCATTGAAATTTTGCTCTAATGTAACCCAGAACAAGAATTTGAACTCCTTTTACCAAAAAAACACCCAGAACCTAAAAGAAGAAACAGTTGTACATTTCTCACTTTTCTGGCTGCAAGTTAAATGTTGGGCATATCTCAGAGCCTTCCAGGTCTGTGGATTGTTTAACAAGCAAGCAAGTAAACAAACTTTGGAAAGATGTGAACTTCCCCTTCAGCTCCATAACTACACATTAATACTGCCATGCTGTTGTGAGAGCTATTAATGACACACTGAATTAAGTTACCTAGTGCTTCAAAAATTACATACTTGATGACTTTCTGAAGAGGTTCTGACATCTTTGCTTCTCTCAAAAATCCTTGAAAACCAGTGGGTGAAACAGCTACCTTTCATGTATTGCATGAGATTCGTTTCAGGATTTGTAAAGAACAAACCTATTGCAACTCATTATAACCCCCACTCCCACTTTTGTTCTCTGAAAGATAATAAGATAGGCTTCTGTGAAAGCACTGAACAAAGACAAACAGCCACTGTATTTGGATCATGTCCTGGACCCTTATTCCTCTGAGTAACATTGTTGAGAATGTAATGGGGTTATGAGTGAAAAGGGTTCAACAGAACCAAAAGGGGATGTTATAGAAAGTCCTCTGAGATATGTGAACTCTATTTGAATGCAGAAATACAGAAAGTTTTGAAAATTCCAATAGCATTTACTAGGAAATTATATATGTGATATAAGAACAATTATGGTTAGTTAAACAGTACTTCTGGAAAATTATTGGTTTCAGTTACATTCTCCAGGGCATTTTAAAACTGAGAAAGAGTGTTAGCATTCCCTCTGAAGGTCAAATTTGCTTGCTAGATCTCAGATAAGGACATATTTATATACATTTTTAAGGTATATAAAAGACATTTCTCCATCTGCTTAGTCTGGCTGAGGACACAAAGGAAAGTATCATGGTGTTATGTTGATCAAGAAAACAGCATCCCTGCAAATTAGCAGTGTTTGTGATTCTGCGTGGTGTTCTAGGGTATATTTAAACTCTGTTTACTATTTTCACATGCAATTTTATACATTTGAAGGCTATAATTAAATTTAGAAATAATAAAAAACTTATTTGAATTCAAATTAGATAGAAACCATGCCTTAGCCTTGAGCCTTTTCTTCCTGAATTTTTCCGATTGTGGCTTTTTGTTGTGTTTGTTGCTCTTTTAAAGAAAGAACAAAAAGACAGTGGAAAAATTACATCTGTGCTTTAATAACAGTTTTTGGATTTCAAAGGGATTTGGATGGAACAAAGGTGATATCAGAGGTGTGATATCAGAGGCACAGGGAGAACCTTTTTAACATTTTCCTGCTTTAAAGAATATTTCCATTGAGAAGAAGGACTCTTTAATTGGGCAGATACCTTGGAGGTGGGAGAAAGAATCTGACTCCTGTCTCTGCCCCAGACTCCCCTCATGAGCTTGGGTACATCACTTGGAGCAGGGGCCCAGCACTTAGCTGAAGTCATCCTGCAGATAGGTATCTCAGGTAAACTAGTTATTTAGGTTTCCTCTATCATTCAGACAGATAGACAGGCACCTCTGGAGTACAATTCAACCCCTTTTAGGACAGTTGTCCAAGAAAAAAGGAATGAATCATGGTCTGGAGGTACCTGTCTTTCTTCATTGACTGTAGAGAGAGCCTGGATGACTACTTCTGATTAGATTCCTGATTCTGGGGTTAGTTGAATGAAGGTGAGTTCAATCTCACCATTAGCTCTTCTGCACCTCCATTAGCATGTCTGTGAAACAAACTTGGGAAATGTTCATTAGAAGTGATGGAAAATGTCAGATGGAGCAGTCATGAGGGACACATGACTCTTTGAGAGGGCTCTGGTGGCAAACACCTCCTGTGTTCAAAAAGGGGAGTGACTTCCCAAGGAGTGAAAATGCTCGAGGTGGGAAGAGCTCCTGAATTGTAGAGACTGTCTCTGGAGGAGGTGTCTATAGGTATTGCATCTCATGCACATGGAGAAGAATGTCTCAGCTTTTGCACACAGCATCCATATTACCGCCTAGCAGGACAGCGGCATTAGAAATGGAAAATATTTGAAATATCTTTGGAAACGGCCTTTTAAGGAAGTCAGAGACCATATTCTGGAAACGGGAGCAGACAGAAACAACCAATGGCTCAAAAACCTTCAGTCCATAAGGAAAAAATTAGCAAGGAGTCCCACATTCTGGAGGAGGGGCAAAATAAATTCCAGTGACAAATGCTCATCTCTAGTAAATAAGGAAGAAGTGAGGTGCTGCTCTATGCAGGTGATTAAACATTGCAATCAATTGCTGTCCTTTGAAGAGCCATCAAGCTTTCTGCACAGCATGCCATGCTCTCAGTTTCCATCTCCCGCAAGTGTTCGCAGGTTTACGCCCTTTGAGGGCTGTGTTCATTGCAGCAGATGACTTATAAATGGAGGAGACACAGTTCTGTGTTGAAAGGGACTGTGTCTCAAGGGATGCCCATGACAGGATATACTTGTCAAGTGACCCATTTCTCCTGCATGCTGCCACTGTACTGGAGATCTGGTCACATGGAATTTCACACTTCCCTGATAAGATCTGATCTCACAGAGTATCCCTGGTACTGCTGTGAACCTTGTAATGAGCTCAGTCTAAGTAGGGTAGGAGTCAGTTCTCCTTTCTTGTAATTGGAGGATGGAAATCCTCCATGTAGAAGAGCAGGACAGGGCATAATTTGGAAACAGGTTTCCAAGTCTTTTGGTTCTCAGGCCATATACTCATCACAGAGAACAGATTATTGCCTCTTCCTGATGTGAATTCGTGTTTTCACTCTGAACTATAGATCTTAGTTCTGGTATAAAGTGTTTTGAAATTAAAAAAAGATAATATATCAAATTATCATCATGAATTAGTGCTTCTGCTGCACAGGTTATGACATGGATGTTGAAGGGTGGTTTAATGACTCATCAGTTCTGGGCTTAGTTTTCGCCAGGTTAGCAGCAACCAGGTTTAAAACCTGCAGTGGCAGGGCATTCTCACATCAGGCCCCAGCTCATGGTGCAAGACAAGGCCCAGGCTAGCTGCCTTATTTGTGTAGTCACAACTATAACGATTTTTCTCTATATTGCATCTAATCTATACAGTTTGGCTCCATTTGCAACATTTTCCAGGGCATTGGGCACTTTTGCTGCAACAGAATCCATGCCAGCATGCAACTTGTTCACTTTATGTTCTGAACATAATATTGTCCACATGATCTTCACAGTTGGCTGCCACCAGCAGCTGTTTTTCTCTATTCACCAGCTGGCACAGTGAATGCACTCAGCTGTAATTCCTTTTTTCATTCCCAGTTGTGAATACTGATACTGCTTTAGAAGGTGAGTTCACATTTAGAGTACTAATTTTTACTAGACTTTGCAGGAGGAGGGGAAAGAAATATCATTTATTGCAGGACCTGCCCTATATGAGGCTGCCTTTTGCAAAAGAATGGCAGAAACAGTATGTATGACTTTCTGTAAGGGCTTTGAAATCATCTGAAGACCTGTCACGCCTGGATGCAATTTGATCAAAATCCTGTAATATGCCTTTAGTCAGGAAAGTCCTGCCAGTATAATTGTTCCTGTATTTGACAAATTACATTAACAGACATCACTTTTTCACATGCTTTTTCCTTTCTAATACACTTTTTTCTTTTGTTACCATCTCTTATCCCATTGCCCTTCCTTTTTCTTCGTTAACGCTTTTATCTGATCTGGCTGACACATGATGCTTCTCAGTGCCACCATTGCTCATACGTTTGCTCTCCTGCTACAGTGATTTTATGTGTTCCCAACATATGTTAAACTCATGCTCTTGGCATATCAGTGCCAGCAGGAGACTGAAGGAGCAGTGTTTTTAAAATGACATTTCAAACAACCAAGTGACCTAAATACTTGGAGTTTTAGGCAAAACCTTCGGGTCAAAGAGGAATGTTGCATTTTGTAAAAATGAGTATTTCATTTAGAGTCTCTACAATGTAAAAGGTTTCTATTTGTCTGATTGTGGGTTTCTGGCTTTGCTTTACTAGCATGCAGAGTTGACATATGTGCACGTTTTGTTTAGAGTTGCCCTGCATTCACGCCACAAATGGAGCTCAGATCCTGTGGCTTGGCAGACAAAAGTGGCCTGCGGTTTTCCAGAGAAGGAGAAGATCTTACACCTTACCCAAAACCTGGCTCTAGGCAAAGAGTAGTCCTAACTTCATATAGCAATAGGAAGGGGAACATGCAAGGTGGCAAAGGCAAAGCCGTGTTCATTCTTGGTGTGCTCATCTCATGCTAGACTTCATGTCTATCTCTTTTTAAGGTGTTACATAACTACATCCATGTTTGTTTGGGGGTTTTTGTCATTTTTTCCCCAAATATTCATTAAGCACAGTTCTCACAACACAACTTTTAGTTCTCCAATGGATAAATAAGCTCCAAAGCAGAGACAAGTCATATTCAAATACTTCAAATAATCTCCATGACAACTTTTGTGCTTCAAATATGAAATGGCCAAGTAAGAGACCTCTTGAGCTATAGAGTAGCTCAGGACTATGATGCTAGTTTTTAGGAAAACACTAGGATTTCATTAAGAATAGTGATCTGTCCTTGTGACTCTGAAAACAATGCAAGAGACAAACCATAATACTAGCTTCATGCCAAGAGGGATTTCTGAAAAAGTTTCTATTGTATGTATGCCCCTGCCCAAAGATAACTTGGGCCTGTCTGATAGCATGAGAAACTTTAGATACCAGGAAATAAATTCATTTCCTCTTGTAATACCAAGAGGAATTACAAGAATTACAACAGGCACTATATGTTATGGGATATTGTCTGTCTGTGTTAGAAAGATGCTGACTCAAAGAAGGATAACATTGTTTTCTTTCCTGTTTTTTTTAACATGACTGTCTCCAGATGGGTCAGGTTACTTCACATACAGCTTCTTTCTCAGAGGAACTAGCTTCTAATGAACTGAAGTGAATTGATCCTAGTAACACTAGCCAGTCCAGACCACAGGAAAGTGCTATACAATTTTCATTCTGTGCCTTGTCTTGTATTTGGCACCTTGGTGAACTCAGTTCAAACATAGAAGAAGTGAATTGTAGCCTGCAGCTGCTAATTGAGTAGCCAGAGCAAGCAAAGCACACCTGTGAGATTTCCAGCCACAGAGGCTTAGTAGGAAAAAATGGAAGCTCCTTTTCACTGGTGTGGGATCCTGGAGAGGATTCAAGCTCATATCAGGGAGCAGGAATTTCACTGCAATGCAGGTTGTGAAACAGGTCACAATGATTTTCTCCAGTCTAATAAATAAACATCAGATAGATAGATAGAAAAGCTACAGCTGCAATCTTCAAAGAAACTGCAGTATCCTAATGTTTCATTTCTCCTGACTTTCCTTCCCTATCATCACCCACCACTCCTCCAAGACCTCTTTTGAAGGTCTCATACATTGTAATTGAGAATAAAAAAGAGCATACATCGTCTAAATATCATTAGCTGTTACCATGCCAACCAGTAGACTATACTTCATAGCAGTCAAGATGCAGATTATAACCAATGTACTGAATCCTCATACCTCCTCAAACCAACCTAGTGCTCTCCAGTGATGGAGTAACTACATCACTGGACAAGGGAAGGGTTACAGATGTAATTTTTCTGGAATTGTGTAAATCTTTGGACATGTTCTGCCCAAGATCCTTCTTTCTAAAATGGAAAGAGATGGATTAGATGGGTGAAATGTTAGATAAAAAATTGGTTGGATGATTGCATCCAGAGGGTAATGGTCTATGTTTCAGAGTCCTGACGCACATCAGTGACTATATGGACCCCTCAAAAGTCTATATTGATATCACTGCTATGTAATATCTTTTATTAATGACATAGATAAAGGGATTGAGTGCACTGTCAGCAAATGTTTGGGTGACACCAAGCTGAGCAGTCTGGTTGACACCCTAGAAAGACTGGATGCCATCCAGGAGGACCTGGGCAAACTCAAGACCCGGGTCCATGGCAATCTCATGTGGTTTAACAAGAGCAGGTGCCAGTGCTGCACCTGGGTCAGAGCAACCTCAGCATCAATTCAGGCTGGGGATGGACAGATCAGAGCAGCCCTGCTGGGAAGGACCTGGGGGTGCTGGTGGGGGAGAGGCTGGGCATGACCCAGCCATGAGCACTCCCAGCCCAGAGAGACAAACGTGTCCTGGGCTGCAGCCAAAGCAGCGTGGGCAGCAGGGCCAGGGAAAGGATTTTGGCCCCCTGCTCTCCTCTGGTGAGACCCCACCTGCAGTGCTGTGTCCAGCTCAGGGGTCCCAGCAGAGGAAGGACACAGACCTGTTGGAGTGAGTCCAGAGGAGGCCACAAAAATGGTTAGAGGAGTGGAGCACCTCCCTTATGGGGAAAGACTTGAGAGAATTGGGATAGTAGAGCCTGGAAAAGGCTTAAGTATGATCTAATTATGGCCTTCCAGTACCTAAATAAGCCTACAAAGAAAGACAGAGAGGGACTTTTTACAAAAGCATGCCGTGACAGGACAACCAGGAATGGGTTCAAATTGAAAGAGAATAGGTTTAGATTGGATGTTAGAAAGAAATTATTTTCTGTGGGATTGGTGAGGCACTGGAACAGGTTGCCTGGAGAAAAGTCATGGATGCCCCATCCCTAGGAGTGTTCAAGGCCAGGCTGGATGGCACTCTTGGCAACCTGGTCTAGTGGAAGATGTCCCTGCCCATGCCAGAGGAGTTGGAACTTGATGTTCTTTATGTTCCCTTCCAACCTAAACCATTCTATGATTCTATGATTAAGCAAACCTGGACCTACTCCATTATGTAGACACACAGCTTTCGTCTCACCAAGTTAGGCAAAAGACACAAAGCAGGGCAGCCAGAGGAGAGCCTGACAAGGGCAGAGCTTTCCCTGGGGTGAGCTTTTCTCCCACTACTGCAAACCAGCACAAAGTGGCAGAGAGGCCAGGAGGTGAGTGTCAGGAAGAGCGATGGGGAAGGGACAGGGCTTCACGGAAATACTGAGCATACTGATTACTTCGGCATTCTTACAAATTGAAAATTTTCCTTCTTCCCTTTAAACATGCACAGAGGAAGGTGAATAGATAAATAAACACACAAGCTGACTAAATACAGAATAATTATGCTTACAGTTTCCTGTTTCTTTGTTCAAGTAAGATTTCTTCTGCTTTTGCAGCACTTGAAACAGTCTAATAAGATCAGAACATAATTCTGTGCCAAAATGAATACAATTTCATCACATATTGAGATACTTTTAATAGAATCATAGAATATGCTCAGTTGAAAGGGACCCATCAGAATCAGCAAGTCCCAACTCCCGACCCTGTGCAGTACACCCCAAGAGTCACACCCTGTGCCTGAGAGCATTGTCTAAATGTTTTGTGAACTCTGTCAGACTGGTGCTGTGACCCCTTCCCTGGGGAGCCTCTTCCAGTGCCTAACCATCCTCTGGGTGAAAAACATTTTCCTGATGTTCAACCTAAACCTTCCCTGACTCAGCTTCATGCCATTACCTTAAGTCCTGTCACTAGTCATGAGAGTGAAGAGATCAGGACTTGCCCCTAAGCTTCCCCTTTTGAGGGATTTGTAGACTCTCTCCTCAGTCTCCTCTTCCCCAGGCTGAACAGACCAAGTGACCTCAGCTGCTTCTCATACGGCTTCCCCTCAAGGCCCTTCACCATCCTCGTGTCCCTCCTTTGGACACTCTCCAACAGCTTTATGTCCTTCTTATACTGTGACACACAAAGCTGCCCCCAGCACTCGAGGTGAGGCTGCCCCAGAGCAGAACAGAGCAGAGCAGAGCAGAGCAGGACAATCCCCTCCCTTGCCAAGCTGGCGATGCTGTTCCTGATGGCCCTCAGGACATGGGTGGCCCTCCTGACTGCCAAGGCACTGCTGACATATGTTCAGCTTTCTGTTGACCAGGATATCCAGCTCCCTTTCTGCGGCGCTGCTTTCCAGCCTCTCATTCCCTATTCTACCTGCACACCCAGCTTTGCCCCATGCCAGGTGCAGAATCAGTCACTTGTCCTTGTTAAACTTCATACAACTGGTGAATCCTGTTTCACTCCAGGGTGAAGCAGCTCTTTAAACGGCATAACTGTACAGAGAAAATGAGGGACTGGAATGATCTCAGGAGGTCATTTAGTCCTTCCCCCTAGCCCAATAGGCAGAAGCAATTACATTTGCATTATTTCTGGCAGATGCTTGTCTAACCTGTTTCTGAAAAATTCTTGAAGACCCTATGACCTTCCTAGTCAATGCAGTGCTCTGCCTTCTTTACAGGCAGAGAAAAAGAAGGCACTTCTCTCAACCTAAATTTCCTTTCCTTGAGTTTAAGTGTTTCACTTGCTGTGCTCTTTCTGATCCAGAGAATGTTTGTTAGGACCACTGTGCAGTGATCTTTTATAGAATAGTTGGAGACAGTAGTCCTGTGTTATCTGCAGCCTAATGTGTCTTTAACACCTGAGTCTTTAACACAATACTTACTCTTAGTGATGATCTCCTTTCTAATTTCATATGTTACACCACAGGCAATTTACAGAATGCTACTCACAAAAGGTATAGAACATGTGCAGTGGGAAATCTAAAAAGAACCTAAAGCAGCAGATGTTCCTGGCATAGGTCTGCCTCCTGCTACTTAGCAGTGTTGAGTCTGACCTGGAATTTCCTTAAGAAATACTTGGCTGTGGGAAGAGTAGGCTTGGCAGTAGAAGCAGAGGATTCCTGAAAGACCAGTTCTTTGACTCAACAAGTCAGATGAAAATTATATTGCTGCTCAGGCTAATAGTGTGTGCATATGTGAAGAATTCTGTTCATTATCAAAAGACACAATCATGACACTGATTATTACCTGGTTATTGTGAAATATACCATGAGACATTTTATGGGAACCCTGGGGTGAATGGAGTACATAAGACCTTCAGAAAAAAACAACAGAAATATGAGAGGCACAAAGAGATTTTTTTATAGTAGTTGATAGAGATGTCTGCTCCTTAAGTGCAGCCAGAAGAGTGAGGACAAGCTCTCTTTATACCCTAAAACAAAGGGTTGAGGAGCCCTATAAGTATCCATGTTATCCCTTGTCTTGGAATCTGAGCCAGATTCCACAAAAGAAAAAGACACCCTTAAAAAAGTAACCTGCTTATTAAACGCAACTGGGAAATAGAGATGGCATGTAAACAGCAATAAAGTAGAGCTGGGAAATGAGCTAAAAAAATCTACTCTAACTGGAAACATAAATCAAATGCAATTTAACAAAGATTCTCTGCAAGAATTTGTTTATGGCTGAAGGCTCCAGAGAGGCAAAGCCAGTGTGTGGTTGACTTGGGGATACTCCACAGAAGTTTGTCTGTTTCAGTGCCTTGCTGGGAAACTGGCTCTGAGACCCTTGTACTTGAATCTTTCCACTGGAGGGGAAGGACACAACAGAAAAGTAGTTCAGGATTTATGAAGAGGGAATAGAGCACAGACAGAAACAAAAAAAACAACTTTATTTCTTCTAAGTTTAAGAAAATAAAATGCTGCCATCAATATTCAAAACAGAGCTAAAATCTAGCACAGCTGTAAAGCTCTTCAGCCACCAGAAAAAAATTAGTCTCAGCAGTTGTCTTCCCTCCCCATTCTTCCACCAACAATCTCTAATTCCTACTTTTCTGGTGTTCCTGAAATGTTGGTCATTTCAGTGGTCTGAAGTTCTGAGTATTTGGGCTATTTATAATTTTTTGAGATTTTGAGCTAGGCTGCATAAAAATTACTTGTAACATCAGAGAAAAGACCTGAAAACCCTGCTCACCCAGCCCAAGGCCTTCAGCTGATCTCAGCTGCAGCAGCACTGCTATTCAGCTATCCCATTTTGGCTAAGGTGGTTCTCTAGATGTTGTGGTACTTGCCAAGACTGCTCAAACTCTTTGGAGAAAGAGTAAAAAAATCTACCTCTTTACTCATCCCCCAAAAAACCAGTGACCTCAAAGTCAGAAGCTGCTGAGAAGAACAAGAATTTTATGTTTGTGTGAAGAACACGTAGTGTGGGTCAAGTTACTGCATCAGCATTTCCCTCCTGGAAATAACATAGTTATTGCTGTTTAGTTTTGCCACTTTTATGTATGAATGGACATTATCAGTGCAGGGGACTGTGCACAGTCAGGGTACAGCAATCTCAAACAAAGAAGAAGCAGGAGAGGTGGGACCTCTAAGAGCTCACCATTGGTGGACGGAAAAAAACGCACAGAAAAAGAACATCAAATACATTTTGAAAGTGGAAATATCTCACTTTGCTTCCATGGCAACCATGCCTATGTAAACCCCAGATGAATAATAGGTACAGAAAAGCAATTGACAAGTTGCCTTATTGGTGCCTTCCAATTGTTATCATGGTATAAGAGGGCAGAGAGTTCTGAGGAAAAGTGTGAGAAACCAGCAGAATAACTAATGGGTTTGTCTTGGCTGATCTAGGGCATCTGGTCATGAACCCATATCTGCATAAGGCATGTTCAGGTGTACCCACAGCAGTGTTTTGCCAATCTGAATCAGTTTATCCAGTTGCAGTTGCTGCTGTTTGCTTCCCCTCTAGTACTTTGCTGCAATCAAAGCTGAGGTTGGGAATAGGAGGCAAAGGTTTTATGTCTCTGGATTGACTTGTATTTCTCTGTAAAGAACAATATCATGGTCACAATAATGGAGGACAAAACCCGGACCTCTGGAGGAGAGGTTAAACCAGCCATTATTTCATTACATTCTCCTGGCAAAGCCTATGTCTGTGACAGTGTCTTGTGAAGTTCACCATTTTCTTTCTATTCATTAGCTCATTTTAAATGAATTTATCTCATATTCTCAGAGAAGACAGCTGGATCAGACTCACTTCATAGGGAAATCTGCTGCTTCCCTACACTCAGGTTAAAGATGTAAAGAGAACGTTTTCTACCTTCTTATGGCCCATGGATTATTATCCATTACTGATTTTTTTTAATGTAAGCAGTGATGCAGTTGCAATAAGAAGTCCAAAGAAAATTGAGAGAGACTTCAGAAGGATTCATTAGGGAATCATGAACACAAGAAATGTTCTTTTTTTCCTTCCAGTTGCAGGGAAAGATGAAGGATGAAACAGGAAGATGCAGCAGAATCAGTACCTGACTCCAAGACTGGGTCCGGTGGCAGAAGTTGTTCTTTTTTATCCTGAGTTCTTTTTTGTCATGAGTTTTGTCATCAGGCCTGCTGGCAACATATGGGATATGCCTTTCTTAAAAGGAGAAAAGGATCTTTGTGCAGGAGTCATCAGGGTGAGCACCAACCCTATGAAATTTAATTAAGGCAAGCACTGGATTCTCCACCTAGGATGGAGTATCTGATTATGCATAAAAATTGAGGGAGGAGAACAGGCCCTGCAGAAAGAGATCTGGTGGTTTGTGTTGATGGCAAGTTGAATATGGATCAGCAGTGTGCCCTGGAAGCAAAAAAGGCGAGCTGTGTGCTGGGTAGCATCAGGTACAGCATTGCTATGGGAGGTGATTGTCCCACTCTGCAATGCACAGCTGCGGCCTCGCCTCAGGTCCTGTGTGCAGGTTTGGGTGCCTCCATATCTGGAGGACGTCAAGCTGTGTCTGGGGGAAGCTGTCTGGTGTAAGGTCTCAAGGGCAAGACTTGGGGTGATTGTCTGAGATCACTCAGTTTGCTCAGCTTGGAGAAGGCTGAGGGGTGACCTCAGGACAGCCCACAACTTCCTCAAGATGGAAAGCAGACAGGCCAGTGCTGATTCCCTCTCTCTGGGACTACTGACAGGGCATGAGGAGATGGAATGAAACTGCATCAGGAGAAGTTCACATTGCACAATGTGAACAAAAAGGTTCTTCACTGGAACAGGCTCCCCAGGGAGTCACAGCTCCAAGCCTGTCTCATGGAGCATCTGCATGACAGTTTTTGGTCACATGGTTAAGTTTTAGGTCATCCTTGGAAGAGCAGGGAGCTGGACTCAGTGATCTTTACGGGGAAGTTGCCTCTACAGCTGTCTTGGGATTGCCTAGAGGACACAGAGCAAAAATGGTAGCTGGCATTCAACTTGCTCCAGACCAAGTTTTGTCAGGTGGGACTTGGCCAGAGCTGGACTCAAGATGCTGAGCCTTGTTCGTGATCAGCCCAGCCAGTGAAGATGCCATGACCAGGAGCACGGAGAAGAAATGCAGAGACTGTGAACCTGTGGAGTGATTTCAGATTCATTTACATCTATTCATTAAAAAGCACAAAATAATAAAATTAATGGAAGCAAAAACTGAGCATAAAAATGCTATATATAAACTAAGCACCTCTAACTATTTCAGTTTCAGCTCACAAGAATTGCTTAAAAGCTGTTCTGAGCGTGCAGAGCTTTTACCACTCAGTTTACCACAATCACACATCTTTTGCCCCTGTTCAAAACCCCATGTCTCACAAACCTCTCAAGGATGGTTTCCATTCTTCCAGAGTGACAGACTCTTGGAAGCTGCATCACTTGTAACCAACTGACCAGCACACCCTTGTATCTTCTTCTCTTCTTCCCAGGTTTTAGAGTTTCAAAGCCACAGTTTAGAAAAAAGGATTAAAAATTATTATTTACTATTCTATGAAAATTTGTGTTTTGCTATCTTAACTACATTTAAATAGCATAACTTGTTCATCAGGAACAGAAAAAACTGCTGTGATTTGTTGCCTTCTTGTAATTAGACCCTTCAGCATTTTTGTTTGTTTTCTTCTCTCCTCATTGTGATACACTTAAAATGTGGAATAGACTTCTTCCTCATTACCTTCACAATGTTTTCAAACACGTGATTGGGGCTTTTTTGTTTTTCATGGTACTAAATTAGTTCCATTATATACTTTTGCAAAAAAAACCAACCAACCGACCGACCAACCAACCAACCAACCAAAAATTTGGAAATTTAAAATAATTCATAACAAATACTGAATAATCTCACAAGTATTCTGTGAACATGCCTGCAGAAGTGCTGTTGTGACTCAGTCCACAGTTCTGGTTGGTCCCCTGCTTTGTTTATAGTAGCACTGAATGTTTATAAAAATATAAAGTACGGGGTACCTGTCCCTAGTAACCCAGACTTCCTGAGGTAAGGATTGCCAGGGGTTTGGTTGATGTTTCTTTTGCTTAATACCTTTTCACTCTGTTTATGCTTTTTGACAGATTATCCTCTGACAGTGTATTTCGGGGTTTGACTTTGAGCTGGCTGTAAGGGGATTTGCTCTGGGTTTTTTTTTCTTCCTTTGCGTCTCCCAGTACTTGTGCTATGAGCCACAATGAATTAAGAGATCCCTATTCTTCTCTGGTATTTCAGAGGCCTCTGCTACACCACCTATGTGCTGCTTTTTTCCAGGGTGGAATTCCCTTAATTTAGACTCTGTTTATGTGCAAACCACCCCTCACCTCTCATCAGCTCCGCTCCCTGCCTCCATGCTGACTCCAAGGTGCAAAGGACATCACCAGCCCCCGCATCCTGCTCTGATTTGTGCTGTGCATCCCCTGCTGCTGCTGCCATGACCCACTGGGTGCAGACACCCTGGCAGAGAGGCTGAGTCAAGTGCTGTGCCAGGAGAGCAGGCTGCACCTTTGTGCCCAGCCCGCCCCACTCCAAATAAAGCTCTTTTCCAGAAGGGCCTGGGGGCTGGGTGCACATATGGCTCTGAGCAGGCAGGACAGCTGGCTGCTGGAAAGAGCCATTGCTGAGGCATATGCTCTTTTGATGTCCTTCCATGCTTTGTGGGTCCAAGGCGTAGCAGCATGACATCTGTGCTGCAGAAGCCCAGCGCCTCCATGATAAGTTGTGGCACCCACAGCCGTGGGGAGCTGCAGGCACCAGGGCAGGATGTGGTCAGCAGGACCCCTCCAGGGCAATACATGTTTCACTCCTGCCCAAGTGCCTGCTTCTAGTCCCTGGTGACAGGACACCCAGGGTCCTTGCACACTTGGGGTCCCCACTGCCCATAGCACGGCCCCTCTGATTTTCTGGAAATCCTCCAGACCAACAGATATCAACAGGAGCCCTCTTTGCTCCCCACGGCCACCTGGTCAGTCCCTTAGAAGCAGCATGCAAAAGCAAAGTGTCAGTGTTGTCTCAGAGGAGGAAAAGTACATTTCTGTACTACTTGAATGCAGGTATGTAGGAAAGAAATGAGTGCTTCTCAAAAGTTGGAGAAGTTGCTGCTGGGCACTTTTCTGCCTCTTGGGCTCCAGTCTGAACATTGTCCTTGGCCAGGGGCAGAGAGGTTGGACATGAAACAGCATTTCTGGTGCTCAGGAGTTTCTCTGTGTAGCTTCCTAGTCCTGCAATACTCTTTGTAGCCTGACTATGCTGTGGTATGGTTGTTTTCTGTTCTGTGTCTATTTTTATAGTAGACAAGGGCTGAAAGATGACCCTGCCACCACCCAGGCCAGTTCCAAGACTGGCTGGATGCTTCTGACCGGGTGGCATCAGCATCCAGTCCTGTGTTGTGCTGTAGTATTGCCTCAAGCCCAGCAAGCTATGGCCAAAACTGGGCTGGGGGGGCTGCAGACACAAGCCCTTGATCTCTGTGCACTATTATAACATAAGATTTTAGAATCTTGCTTTCTCCTACATACAGCATGGGCTAGGTTAGTCTGCATAGAGTTTTCCTTTCTCCATTTTTCATGTCCTGTCATGTTTACAACAGACTAGAGAAAATAAATTGAGTTTTTCAGAGCTGAATATTCTGAAAAGTGCTTTAAAGAAGAAACAATGTAAGTCAGCCTTATGTGTGTGCAATTTTTAAATTATTCACCGAAGTCCAAGCTACAAAGTCACTGAGATATGCAAGCACCACAGATGTGGTCTCCCGTCCAGCTCTGATGGCACCAACATGCAAGCAGCTGTAGTTAATGAAAAACAGTATGCCAGTGATGCTGTGAGATGCAAAAAAGGTGGTGTCAGAAAGAAAAGAAAAAAACTTTGTACATTTATCAATAATGAGATTACTTGCCAGCTACTTCTTTTTTAAACTCTCAGTGTGATGCAGTAGCCATATATTTTAAAGGTTTTTAAATTTCCCTTAAAAGTAGCAGGAAAATATATTGAGCAAAGCACCATCTACAAAATAAGAGATTAAAAGTAATTGATAATTGAGGATTAGGATCCGTATTCTATTTAAAGTAGCACTTTCATTATTATTCATAAGTTATTACACGAGAGTTGAGCTAGTATGAACACATTATCAGGCCAAGTGGCTTGACATTGGGAGAGAGAGAGGGAGAGAGACCCTACAGCCAGGAAGTGTCCTTTGTAGTTCTAAACACAAACACATTTATGAGCTGAAAGTGTGTTTCAGATTGTATTACAAAGTGGGATTCCATATGGCAGCTGAGGTCCAGAGCTGCGATGACTCAGGAAGTCAAGATGAAACGATCAGCACAGTTTATTGAACAGGACTGATGGTTTCTGACACACCCTCAGCTTCATGGTTTGAACAGAGAGACTTACGAACTGGCAGAGCTTGAGACACCTCTTGCAGTAGCTGGAAATCATGACTACATTTTTCAAAGATTTACCTTCTAGTATAAAAGCATATACAATGGTCCAGCTCCTAGTAAGGTGTTTTTGTATGTGGGATTTTACGTAGGGAATAGTCAATAGGACATCTGATTGATTGCAGCTGTAAAA
Organism: Pardalotus punctatus; assembly: GCA_013400915.1. NCBI lineage: Eukaryota > Metazoa > Chordata > Aves > Passeriformes > Pardalotidae > Pardalotus > Pardalotus punctatus. The sequence continues at coordinate 58,872 of VZTX01005324.1, read as the reverse complement.
TGTCTCTGTAGAAAGCTGGTAATAAAAAAGGCCAGAAAATAGGCATGAAACAAATTTTTTTATGAGACTTAGGAGTTTTGAAGCGACTTTTTGAAGAGTTCTTTTAGATAATAAAGAAAGTAGTAAACTTACCTCTTTCACATATACGAAAAATAGGTAAACAAAGCACTGCCCAAACTGGAAATTACTTGTATTTACTCTTGACTCCATTTCTACTTTGACAGTTGTTTTCCTGCCTTTGCTTGCTGAAGCAAAAGCCAACTTGTTTGCAAACTGCCTACAGTAATGGCACCTAGAGGAAGCTGTGCATCCCTCAAAAAGTCCTCTCTGGTGGGTTCTGGAGTGGAACTTCAGCCCCAGAAAAGTCAGCCATGCAGCTCTAGCAGAGAGTCCCACCTGCCCCAGGGAAGAGAAGCTCTTCCTGGAGCTGCCCACCTCTGCCCACAGCAGCGTGCTGCCCAGCTGACATGGGTGACCACCCTGAAGCTGGCTATTGGTGAATGACAAAGTACCTACTTTATTTTGGGGTATTTAGTGGGGAACAAATAGTCCTTTTATTTCTAGTCTTTCTTGTAAGTTTCTGGTTTTGTGGTCATTTGGAATAAATTAATTTTTTTCAGAACTTGAAGAATACAATAAAAGGCACCACTGCTTTCCCACAGAAGCTCTGATCTCTGCCTCTTTTTTTCACAGCGGTCTCTGTGCACAAATGCTCCTCCCCAGATTTCTCTGTGACGTTAACAGGCAATGTTGTTCCATATCAAGGGCGGAAGACAGGATCTAAAAGAGATCAGCCTTTACAAACATGTCTGAGTGTAGCCAGGAAGAGATGTCAGACTACCAAGCAAAACAGCAAACAAAGGTGGGCCTCTGGAAGGTGTGCTTGACAGCAGGGCTATTCACTGCTGCCCTCAGAACACTAGTGAACCACGGCAAGGATAAGTCTGAACTTGAGTCAGGTCTTTGAGTAGTTCTGCAGCACTACTAGAGGCTGCACTATCTTCTTGTTTTTAGGATAATGATAGCTTTCTGCAAGAGAGCTATCCTGAGCCATTCAGGCTTTTTGCTTTGCTCAGCACAGGTACAGCGTTCCCTCCATGGCACTTGGGGGAAGGCTGTGAATGCTGGAGAGCTGTGCTGGAACCTGCATGGGCAGGGCCATCTGTGTCTCCAGGCACAGCACAGGCAGCGCACCTTGGCCCTGGGAAGGTGTGCTCACAACCTCAGCAGCAGACCATGGCCAGTCCTCTGCTACCCCACTCCTGCATCAGGCTTGCCATTTTCCACACCACATGGGAATGGGGGGTGTGGTGACTGAGCTCCACGGGTGGTGGCATCAGCTCAGCAGGCAGGCTTTGAGGGGGCAGTGGAAAATGCCTCAGAAAGCAAGGGAAAGTCATGTACAGATCAGCAGAGCAAACAAAGGAACAAAGGAGCACCGACATTAGAACTTATGCCCACTCAGTGAGCTGCGAGATGAATGCAGAGAGGGAGGCAGAGGGAAAATCCGAGAGCCTGTAGGATGCCTGAGCCAAAGAGAAGCAGAGGAAAAGGAGCTAAAGGGAAGACACCAGCCCATCTGGAGCAGATTAAGCCCCTAGAAAACACCTCAGAGTGTAAGGAGTGAGCTCTTGGTGAACTTGTTTAAACTTTGACTGTAATATGTCAAAAAAAAAAGAATGTTTGGCCCTTGGTAAAGGGAGGAGGTGGCTGACTCGCTGTCCAAAACCCAACAGAGCCACTGTGTCTGACCTGTCTTGTGTGAATCCATAGTACTCCCCAGAAGATCCTTCTGGCAAGATGATTTGACCAGCATGATGTGAGATGATGAGTGCCTGCTTTTCTGCTTTATTATGATTAACCAGATGGGGATGGTAATAGCTTGAGCTTTAGGGAAGTTTTAAAATATCAATATTTTTACAGTTGCCTGTTGCCCTTGACTTTTTAACATTGGAACTAAACTTTAAGATTCAGCAGAATACATGTCTCTGTGTGTTCATAATGTTTCTGATGCCAAAACACACATACACACAAAAAAAATAAATAAATAAACTGTCACTGAAGAGTCCAAAACTGAGTCTGTCAAGAAGAAAAGAAAATCTACTTTACTTCCTCTCAGTTTCACAGTTGTTGCTTAATTTCATATTACTCTTGGCATTTTAGCTGGGGATCATTATATCTAAAACCTATTCTTCATTTTTTACTCAGTTCCACAAGTTCCATGTGCACTACATCATCCTCAGCTTTGAGTGCTCTTTCCAACAAGCCTGAATGGGACATTTCCTTGTGAGCTTTCTTTTTTACTGCTCAGGCTGGGGACGCTCCTGGGCATACAAACCATCACAGGAACATGGGGTTGAAAGAGAATGACAGAAGGAAATCCTCAGTCCACAGAAGACTGAGCTGCAGTTACCACCTTGTGCAGGCCTTTTCCTCCTCTGATACGGTGTTTATGTGAACAAGAAGGGGAGGAAAAACTCAAGAGAAGGGAGCAGCAACATAGAAGAACCTGACTTTAAAGCAGCAGAGTTATTGGTAGAATTAGGAAGCTTGGACAGACATCTGATGTCTTCAGCATGCCAAAATCTGTCATCCCACCTACAACCGTGTGTCTGCCCCTGTGAGTGTATAAAGTCTGGGAATCATAGAGAGCGTTGACATCTCTTCCACTTTTCCATTTGGACCAGCCCATTGAGCGCTTCCCATTTCCTTTCCAGGTCTGCATTCCTGCCTGGGGCTGGGGGACACACTCTCACATCAGCTTTGGGGAAGAGACAAAGAGGTGGGGGAACACAGTCTCAAACTTGGCACTGTCCCTTTGTGTGCATAGGTGTAAAAGGGCATAATTTCAGTCTGCTGCTCTTTTCACACACTTTTAGTATATCACTTTTCCTGTCTTGTTTCCTGGCTGAAATAGGGCCAGATCTTCAGCTAAAGTGGATTCACTGCTTTCTTTCATGTCTTCTCTGACTCTGACAGAGCTACAAAAATGCCTGTTTGTAGCTCTAAGCTCTTAATTACCACCTCCTGCTATGTTTCCCTCAAGATACGCAGATTCACAGTGCAAGGGAAAGTGTCACTGGGCAACCTGGCCTTTGCTGCAGTGGTTTTTTGTTTAAATGCAGCTTGACCTGGAGCCTATAATTAGGGTGTTTTACTGCAATGACAGTGTAATGATGTGTAGGCAAAGCAACATGAGAGAAAAGACAGAAGGAGGAGGGATGAGAGGCTCACATGCTGGGGCTGTGGTGTTTGAGCAGACAAAGGCATGGACAATGTTTGGTCCCCTTCACCTGCTGTGAGTGCCTGCTCCTGCTCAGTAGAGCTACAAAGCCACTGCTGGGACCTGGCCATGCTCAGGAACTTGATGCAGTGAGGCATCGAGTCACTGGCACATGAGTCCTACAAAGGTCACAGTGGTGGTGCAAGAGATGTGCCTGCATGCTCAGGGAGCACTGGTGCCGTGCTTTACGCCCCATCCTGTGGTTGGAGGTGGCTGGACAGCCAGAGTGGGCACAAAGGGTACAGTGCTGGGGGCTGATGGGCTCTGGTGTGCTCCAGGGAGTGCTTTTTAACTTCTAATGTCTGAGAAATTTGCAATCAGTGGATGCCCTTTCTAGGGTTTGCCCCAAGGGATTTGTCCTCAAATCAAGAGCAGAGGCTGCTAATTCATCTTCACTTGTCTAACATTCAACAAGATGAATTCTCCTCTAAGATTCAATGAGATTAATTCATTGCTTGCAGTCTGTGAACCAGATAGGATCTGAAAAACTAATTTTTTACCATTCTCTTTTTTTTTTAACAAAGGCAGAAATAGCATCTAGATTTTTATTATATTTAGTTTTACATTATTTAATCTTATTTATTTTTTTATTTATTGCCAGTGTATACTGTTTCTCTGTATTGAATAAAGGAAGAACCTTGGCAGGCTTTCCATTTTTATTTCCATTTTCCTTTTAGCAGACAGACAGAGCTCAGCAGGAAGCTGTGACCAGTGTAATCACTGCTGTAGATGAAAGGATGTCCCCAAAAAGGGATTAAAGAGAAAATTCCTGTCATGGCAACCATTAGTACAGGAAGTCTGGACAGCGGAGATGGCAGAGTATTTTGAAACCAGATTCGGAAAGAGGTGTAGCTTTTGACACTGATGCCCATGTGTGGGTGTTAATTAGAAGGAGGAAGGGCTAGCTGGAGGGTGATGGCCACATGGAGTCCTCACAGAGAGGTTCTTTGGTTTCATCTGGTGAGTGAGGACATCTCTTGTCGCAAGGTTGGGTTTGGTTCAGCAAATAAATGTTCAGCTAAACCATCCCAGAAAAATCTTTCCTAATGCAGAGTTTCCCAGCATCTTTCTGGACATCTAGGAGCTCTCTCCTCAGCTTTACTTTCCCCTAACCTCATTAAAGAAATAGAAAACCCAAAAGACAGCACAGTGCAAACCTAACCTTCCCTGACAAGCCATGTGTGTCTTGCTGTCTGAAAAACTGTCTATTACGGTTTTCATGAAGTCTATACATAAATCCACTTACTGAGATCTTTGTCTAGAATTAGTCAATATTTGATGGTATTCTCTCAGTTTGCTCTTTGCATCAAGACTATCAAATTGAGATTTTTCTTATCACAGCCTGAACTTGTAGAAGAAGGGACATAGACATAAGTAGATGCCTGGTCTTGTAGAAGAGAAGGGACATAGACATAAGTAGATGCCATAACCTGAATTTGTAAGCAGTAGGTATTCTCTGTAGAAATTATGCCCTTTCCCTTTATCCTGAAAAGTAGCACAAAATGCACACTGCCCACATATTTGAACAAGACAGGCATCCAAATCTCTATCCAAAGCCAGGTCAGAGGTGAATCTCACAAATCTAAATCCAAAGCCGGATTTGCACAGCTCTAAATTTAATTCACTACATCAGCAAATGCTCTCAAGGGCTCAGACATTTTGAATGCACTGCTGTAGATTTGAACTCCAGGGCACCAGACTGCTTTTCCCACAGAGCTCTTCAACAGCAGCAGCAACAGTAAATCTTGATGAAGTTGTGCATCTTTGTCATTTTTTTAACTCTCAAAGTATTCTTTTTGAGGGAGAGACTTTGTGATGCTGGTGATCAGAGTAAAGGGGTTCACATTTATCTGGCTATATAACAATCTATACAGGTGTTATAAAAATGGTGGAGAGAGCTCAAAAAAAGCCATCACAGTCAGGGATCTGTAACAGTCGCACATTCTTGATGCCCCTGTTCCTCTGCCCACACACAAAGGCAGTGGAACTCCAGCTAGGAAGCTCACAGCTGCAGGCAGAAGTGTGTCTCAGAGAGAAGGGCTCTAGCATGCACTTTTGGGATGAGAAAATGGTCACGTATGAAAACTCTGGACTGCTCAACAAGCAGAAAGTCCAGAGCTCACACGCTGGTGAATATTGCTACTGAGATCAGTTACAAAGGAGTTACAGTTTCTTGGGGTAGCTGAAAGATTACCTTATTTTTGTCATCAAATACTGTACTCAGCAGGGATAGTCAAAATCAGATCATCTTAGACACAGCAGGTTTGGTTCTCCATCTGGACAAGTCAAAATAAAAAACTTCTTGATGGAATTAGAAGTGTCAAAACAGCAAAATATTTTGTTCAAACTCTTGAGCTAAATAAAATTATTCAGAACATCTGAGACAAAACATTCCTATTTTCTATATAAATTTCTTTCAATCTGTGACCTCAAGTGAATGAGCCTGGAGTCGTTCACATAATTATGCATGGTCCTTCCTGAAGGCTGAAAACTGTCTTAGCACAAGCCTGGCCATAGAGAAAAGGCAGTGCAAGGTGCCTTTGAACCTTGCTGTAACTTCACTCCTTGGCCATCCCCAAATAGGGGGAAAGCCATCCCAAAACTACCCATCCTTCTCACGAGCTCTCGCAGCTGCAGAACAGAAGAGATGCAGCTTTGACTTTGGCCTGTGCTGGTATTTCTGCAATGACGATTGCTCAGGAAATTGTGTTTATATATAATTTCCATTATCATCTATAATAACAATTGATGCTCAGGAATATCTGCCTCATGACAGACTCAGAAGTCAAGCACTCTTTTCTGAAGAAATATTCGAGTTATCAGGACATCACTGCTTAGGTGAAAATGGTCGCATTATCCCTTCACAAGGTATAATACTATTTTATGGATCCAATCACAAGCAAAAACATCATATTTTGACTTATTTACTTACAGAAAAGGCACCTGTAAGGAAAACCTCATGAGAAATCCACCCCTTCTGCTCTCTAGGGGGACAAGACAGGTGGCCTTCCCCAAAAGGAACTCTGAGTGCAGAAAAAACATGTTTATTGTAAAAAATCAGATACCCTCTCTTCATGTTCTTTGAACTACTGAACGTGTGGCATGCTACTGATGTCTGTATAAAACTGGAGGAGATAGGAATTGGGAAGAACATGTCTAGGAAAAAAATGCAAAACTGATTTCTGTAAGGCCTATATCTGATCATGACAGCCCTTCTCATAGAAGATGAGCCAGCCTTCCACTGGGATGTACATATGACCAATTGTGAGAAAATCTGGCATGTTCATTTTGTGGTGCTACAAGATAACATGCTGTAGGAGTCACGGGAGAGTGAACAATAAACACAGTGAGTTTTCCTAGCATTAATGATCAACAACTTACTGATACTGCAGCTCATTGTTAAGAGCACTACCATTTTATCATGCAAGAAATGTATTTGAAATTCTGTCCCTCTAAGTGTGTTTTCTTGATAATTTTCAATTACATGTCCTTGATAACTGCCTAATTTCATTATTATTCTTCTGTTAAGTGTTTGTCATTTTCTTTTCTTCTTATCTCGAAGGGAGCAAGGAAATTTGCAACTGTCTTTTGATTTTCAGAAACATTACTGTCTACAGAAAAATTAGTCAGTTGTAATTATGCCTTTGTTGTAACATGCTGAATTTTTATTCTTTTGCTCACTTCAGACTTCTCCCTCATGTGCTGATTTTGCTGCTTGCAGACTTTAGGGGAACTAAACTTCTTTACATATTTGTATTAGGGGAAGTATTTGAATCCAAACTGTAAGAGGGAGGAAACAGAGAGAAATTAAAAGATGCAATAAATGCCTCCAAATAGCAAGAGAACAGCCTTGAGAGACTCAAAGTACTGCGGTTTTCTGTGTTTAGATGAGAAACTGCATGTCCAGTAGTTTGTAAACAGTGCAGATTTTTCATCTGCAGTCCAAAGGGCAAATAGATAAACGATGACAGGCTCTGAAATTTGGGATAATGAAAATAACTGGTCTACAAGGGACTCTATAAGGAGAAGTTGATGACTTTCAGATTATTTTTTGGTCACACTCTATTGAGTAAAGTAGCAATATCATGGGGCTCCTGCACACATGTCTTGACAGAGAATTTTGTAAAACCCCTTGTTTGTGCGCACAAAACTGACCTTACCTCTGTGACTGCTGAGCAAAGACAGCTGTTGTAACTTGTGGCAATGCTCTCGAGCATTATTCTGCATAAAAGCTTATTGGTCTGCATGCAGGCAGGGTGAGATGTCGTTCCATCACATCCAGAGTGAACATGCCTGACTGCTATTTTGGGCTGTGGAGCAAACCGAAGCCATGGGAATGAGCACTGATGTAAAAGAAAATCAAACAACGCAGCGCTGCAGAAGCTGGCTCTCCAACTCCTATGATTTTTCACCCCCATGGGTGTCACTGAGGAGGAGCAGGGATGTCCATGGGGTCCTGGGACCCCATCCAGTTGCTGCAGAGGAGCCACAGTTCCCAAGGGCCATGAGGAGCAGGGAGGGACACTGAAGTGAAACACTGGCATGAGGCTGGGGGTGGACAACATGGGTGAGAGGCGGGTGGGTGAGCCCTGGGACAAAAGGACATGTCACACTAGGACTGTTCTGCTGCATGGTCAAAAGAGAAATTTCCACTTTCTTAGCTTTCTGCTCCCTTGCTCTCCCCATTCCCTCCTACCAGATTTATTTTCATTAAGCTCACACTGAGCTACAGGAGGACTTGGCATGGGGTGGAGGAGAGTGCTGGACAGGAAATGTCAGTTCTCAAGCCCTCTTGCATAGGCACACATTCAGTGTTTTGCACTATGGGGCCATGGAACACCACTGTCAGAGCATCTTCCACTGCACCACTTCTTTTGGTCATCATGGATCTATCTCAATTCTCCCCAGATGCCTTTGGAAATGCCATCTGGTCAGCCTGATATTTTTAACCAAAGCCCAATCATTTCTATCATAAGAAATTTTAGGATCATGCTAAAGAATTTTCCATCCTTAATTTGTAGTGTTCTTCACTTCAGGCAGAACACTGGTGACCTAAATGAGCATGAGATTGCTGACCCTGATTCTCCCAAGCCTCCAGAAGGTCCCAAGTCTTGCCTTGAAGAGCCAGTACCCCCAAGTAAGATGGGAAAGGCTACATGGGAGATGCAGTCTGCTCTGAACAGGAGAGACAACACTGCCTGTGACCACCAACATTTGGAATAACCTAAAGGCTGCACTGCGAGTCAGTTCCCACTTCAGTCTGTAGCACCTCAGATTTATGCCAACCCATTCCAGAGCTATCCACTGTTTTATTGATTTGGGGTTATTTCCAATCACCTTCTATGGCCATGAAAAAGAAAACAAGGTACAAATTATTATAAGTAGGTGCTCAGTTCACCAAAGGATCACTTTAATCTAGGAATTTGAATTGTTATTTTAAAACCTATTTACCCAAATGCAATTAGACTTACTCTCGACTGCAAGAATTCACAATATCTTCAGTTCTACCTGAGCGACTTTCTTGCCAGATTTCATACAGAAACCAAAAGTGACAGAGTTATTATGTTGCTTTTAATAGAAATAATCTCAAAATTCATGAGCTACTGTCTTCATAAATATGTATTATGAAGTTCCTATTTTAATGTGATTAGATGTTAAATAGCAGTGTTCTGAAATACCATAGTTGGCTAAGGAAAATTTCAATTTTATGACAACAGCAAGTTTTAAAAGTTTTAATTTGTAATTTTATTTTTTTTTAAAGAAGACAAATATAATATTACTTAGAAGCAATGCCTTTCTGGCATTTTTTCTGTCTGCTTCTGTTTCTCTAAGCACCTAGAAATTAGACTCTGAGGTTAAAATTTTGGGTCCTAAAGTACTGACCCAGTCTGCTTTGGAACGTGGACACAATTTCATTAAAACTTATTCTGTGTGCTACTCTATTTGTTGGATTTTTACTGCTGCAGATCCCAAAGACTGTTCAAGTGACAGTTTGGCTCTGGAGAGGTGAGCCACTAGGCACTAAATAGTTATACCTACAGGTACAGAAGGTAAAGTTCCTTATCAGGGTCTGAAAAGTTATTATGGAACATGTGAATCATGAAAAAGAGAAGTATTCCAAAACAGAGGCAGACGTTGTGTTCAAAAAGGACAATCTATTCTTTGAAGTTGAATTTTATAATACCTGACTGAATCTCAGTTTGCTCAAAGGATCACTGTTACTGGCTAATGGTGCCTTTGTTGACATGTGTGGAATGGTATCACACATATCATATATTATTTTTTCCTATATAAAAACCTGGGGGAAAGAGCTGAATGGGTCAACATTTCCGAGCCTTTTCAAATAGCACAAGAGGAGAGACAGGAAAAATAAGAAATAAATTCAGACATTTTGAGACAAATGGCCACCTCAGAGCTGATTATAGAAATAAGGATAATGTAGGCCCTCAAGTGCAATAGTGTTGCAGATAATAGCTGGAGGGAAAGTACGCTCTGAACAGAACATGAGGGAAGAACAGCTCCAAAGGGAAAAAAAGAAGCATGTATGGTTTGAGTTTAAAACCATAACTCATTTACATCAAGAGATCAATCAGTGGGAAAATCCATTCTGCAGTGTTAGCCCATCAGTGAACAAGCTAATTGAACACAGAGCAAGCGAGAGTCTGGGTGGCCTCTTTTCTCTTTTATCTCCACAGCAAAGCTCACAGCAGCTCCAAGATCCCCCTCTCTGTAAGCACAGTGCTTTCAGACAGAGCAACCATTCCACTGAGCCCAAGGAACTTCATCTGCGAGTGCATAACAGCTTTGAAACTTATTTCCCTTCTGCTGAGTGGGGCTTGAGAGTTGCGGTCGACAGCCACCAGTGCTGGCTGCTGTGAGGGTCTGGTGCCCTGGCCATGGGGCAGGAGCTGGGTGGCCGTGCTGGAGCTGGAGCTGGAGCTGGAGCTGGAGCTGGAGCTGGAGCTGGAGCTGGAGCTGGAGCTGGAGCTGGAGCAGAGGTGGCTTTGTCCAACACACAGTTCTGTGAGCTCCTGAAATAAACATGCTTACGTAACATGCAGAATCATCCCATCTTTCCCCTATGTTCTTTTGGCAGAAATGCTCACAGGAAATATCCTGTTAGTGGAGATAAAAGCGTTGATTTACTCTGTTCCTGGCAATACGTAATTGCTTAATTGCAAGCACATAATTAAACTCCATTGGGAAGGTTACAGTGACAATGATTGCCGAGCAAAGATCAGTTCCCCCAGAGCGGCNTTGCATCAGCTGTATTTTTTTATTTTATAATGGGAACAGGGGAAATGCACTAAAAAACCTGAATGTTTGACAAGAGCTATGGAGGCACAGGGCAAGGGAGGCTGGACACAGCCAGAGAGGCACCAACAGAGGAAGAGGAGATAAGGTTTTAAATTATTCCCCTCACTAACTGAGCTGTTGGTGGAAGCCAAGTCTCTGGAGAAGCACTTTTTCTGGGCTGAGGAGGTCACCAACCTCAGCATGCTCTGTAGAAGACGCCTCTGATGCACTGGGCACCACCTCAGACAGTGCCAGCACAGAAGGCTGTTCGTGTGGATGGTATGAGGCCCAGGGCACCTAGGAACCACCAGTGGCCAGAGCAACTGCAGCATAGCCCCGTCTGAAACAGCAGATTCAGTGGGCATCACAGCTTCCCAGTGCAGAGAGAGCACGAGCTCCCACGGTGCCCAGCTTGTCCCCTATGTAAGGAACAGCCTGAAAGGAGCAAACAGAAAGCTGTTCTTTCCAGTGACAGGAGGCACTTTTGCAAACTGGTGCATGAGTCATAACTCCTTTTATTGAAACTTGTTCTTCAGTCATCTGGAAGTCAGAGCTAAAGATACTTTTTAATTTCTTTGTCATGTAAATTCTGTGTCACTACTGTACTAGCACCCACCACAAAGGAACAGTAGTTTGCTGAGACTGACAGACTTGTGTGCATGTCCACAACTTCGAGTCTTCCCTGGAAACTGTGTAAATGAATGAGGTCTTTTTTGTGCATGGAAGAACGCTGCCTTAATTTTTATCACTGGTGGTGAAAAAAGTTTGAGAAGTTAAAAACAAAATAAAAACCTTCAGTGCACAAGAGATGCTGTGTCCCAAACAGAAAGAAGAGAGACAGCTACAGTTTGTGGGAGACAGTCTGTGAGAGCAAGTAAAGAGCATCACTTTGCAGCCTGAAGAGCAAAAGGAGAAAAATCTCTGCTTCAGAAAATGGTGATTGCCTTGAGCTGGCAAGAAATATTTCAATAACAGGTTGTGGAGAATGTAACTTCAAAGTTTAGAAGTCGATGGAGGTTTGGAAGCAGTTGCTGAAATGTGCATCCAAAAGTGATTTAACTTCCCCAGTAAGTGATGTGTACACATGGCACACACCAGTAAACCACATATGCACTCAATGTATGAATTCCCAATTTCTTGACTTCTCATTCCAGCTTTAACATTTTTTCCAGCACAAAAGAAATGAATCAAGCTTGCAATAGGATGTGTGTATAAATGCCAAAGAAAAAATCAAAATCAGCTGCTATTTGAAAACTAATGAGCCTGGAGTACTTTGTTTAGATACTTAATGTCCTGTAAATCCTGTACATCATTGTGGGTAACCAGTTAAAGGAGTAACTCTTTAAGCCAAAGCTATTCTAGGTTTGTTTAACTTTCTTTGGTAGTATGACCTTTTATAGTGACCAAAATGATTATAAAATCATCAGGATCCATGGAGCAAACTGTTCTTCTGTGAACTGATTCCTTACAGTATGGTAATTCATTTTAAAAGCATTTTCTTTGCTCCTGCCAAAGAGGAAACATTCTGGCCAGAAAAGAGAAAATGGGGGGGATATGCTGGAGAATGCATTGCCTAATATCTTCTTTCACCCAACTTACTCTCCTGGGAAAGTGAGATTTCCTGGGACCATATGGAAGCAGAATGGCAACAGCCTGCAGTATGTGAAAGGTTTCTGCAGCAAAACAGAATTCCTTTATCTTAGCCTAAAAGTATAATCAAAGCATCTCACTCAAAGTTTTTAAGAGAGATCTTTCTTTTGAGAACTTGTCAGCATAATTATGGTAAGAACAAATTTACCAAAACAAATCTTCACTTTATGAATGCTGGTAGCTGTCATGTCTAAAAATGTTTAGATACAATACAGGAAGAGAATGAGACAGAAAATTTTTACATCTTGTTTAATACTCTAAAATTAACACCATTGCTACTAAATAAGAAGGGACACTTGGAAGAAAAACAGGCAGTTATTTTTCTCTTGATACTATTTAGAGTGAGTTAATTTGTACCTGTACACATAGATTAAATGCTAATGAAAAATGTAAGCCTCATCTCAGTTGGTAGCAAATTCTCTCTGTTACCTTTTCCTCCACTCCCTTTCAATTCTTTTCTTCTGAGTAGTGTCCTATCGTCCTCAAACACGTGAGAACATGCATGTCCAATCACCACAAAACAAGTAGAAGCCAGGAAGGTAGCAGCCACTCTGAAACCAGAGGTCTGTGTCACCTCCCACGTGGCAGGAATAGCAGAGCCACCTGTGGTGTTTCGTTTCCGTGAGCATGTCCTTAATCCTTCCTTTTGGTGGGAAGGGGCAGCACTAATGGAAGATACAGGCTGGAAGCTCTTCATTTGCATCAGGATTTAATAATCTTAGTTTGCTGCATGACTCCTGCCAGTAGTGAGGTGATGAAAGCAGCATGTGCCAGAGACAATGTCTACCTGGCCTCTGCCTGCTACAGTGAGAAGTGTCACGGTAGGAACAGGGAGGAAAAGGACATGTTTTCAAGCAGAGCAGCATGCATTTACCTCTCTCCCTAGTTCCCTCACACTTACATTTTTGAAATCTGCTACCACCTATCTAAAAAGCATGTTAAACGTTTTGGGCCCGATAAGCAACACACCACAAGCAAACAGGAATGATGTTATTCAGAGATATAAACCATAGGATGCTGGGCACGGACCCTGAACTCATCTGCAGCATGATGGACATCTTTTTGATGATATCCCACAGAGTAATCACAAATGGTTGTGAGGTAACAAAACCCTCCTGGGATAAAAAGCAGTAGCACTGCTGTCAGTTACAATCACTTGGCACAGCTAGAGTTTTGCTCCTGCTGGGATGGGAACAGGACCTGAAATATCAAGGCCTACTGAAATATCTCATGGTGGACATCAATGATGCAAATGCAATTAGTATTTCTGCTTGGTCTATAAGGACTCTGCTCTCCTAATGCAGTAGGGTAGTTAGAAAAGCAATGGCCCATAATGGCACATAAACACTTTCCAAGTGGCTGTCCTATTAAGGTTATGCAAGACCCAGGGCAGTCCTCTGCAACGTGATGTCAGCTCTGGCTCCTGGCCTGACACACAGTTACACAACAGGACAAGGCAAGGGCAGAAAATGGAGATGCTGTGGAGCTCTCAGTTTTTTGAAATACAGTTTAAGCACTGAGCTTCTGTTGACATCACTGAGAAAATATCAGACAAGTAAACGGCAGTGGAGGGATTTGTGATCAAACTCAGACGTGATTTTTTTTTCCTATATATTATTCTTTATTGTTCTTTTCATGTATCTGTCCTTATTTTTGCTCTCTGAGAGTCTTGGCAGGGGAGCAAAAGAAGCTCAAAAGTACATAGCTTATGACTGAGTAATGCTCTGCTAAAGGCAGGGAATCTCTCTTTTTTAGTTTCTTTTGTTTTTTTCATTATTTTTATGGGTTTTTTCTTACTTTGTGCATGAGCTGTTAGCCTAGAAGCCCTACTGATATTTAGCATTCCTTCCACACTGGTTATTTCATGCTGGTTGCATGAAGCACGTGGTGGGGATTTGGCCCAGCACTAGGGGAGCTCACAGGCAGGGAAAGGAAATGTCGTGTCAGGTTGCATAGAAAAGGAAACACAGCAATCAACACAAACCTTTTCCCTCACTTAAGTCCACTGCATTATAGCCATGAATGCTAAATAAATGTGGATGTGTGTCTGAGGTGGAGGAGAACCCCAGATGGTGCCCTTAGAGGACAGGTTGTGTTCCTCTCACTTTCCAGCGCTGTTTGGAGAGATCAGGGCTCTCATCTGGGAGAAATGGCTATCTTTCCTGCATTAGCCAGCCTTTTTGAATGCTTTTTTGTCCTCTCTCAATTTAAAACCATGTAGGTGACCCTGGCTGAGGAGGAAGTTGCCCAGGGTAAGTGGGGATTATATGCTTCTCAGAGCAAAGACGAAGCCCTGGGGCTTCTCGGGAGGCCAAGGGGGTGTTGATTCTCTTTACTGGTGCTGGTGAAAGAGGTCTACATGGGATGGCCACGTGGCTGCTGGCCTTGCCACCTGGGCTCCACACCACAGCCTGGGCAGAGGACTGGGCTGGCAGCACAACCACAGGCAGGAGAACCGGGACTTGCAGCACCTGCAATGTGAGCAAGGGGAAGGACAGAGAAGAGGGGTAGCATGCACCAGTATTTGTATTGCAGCTCTTGGACTTAATAGCCAAAGAGAGGGCCTCTGCCCAATCAAAAGAGTTTTCTCGAAAACTCTTGATAGCTGAGAGCCATATGGAGCCCAGGGCTCCCCTGTTCTTCCTCAAAACACTCACAGATTGCTACTTAATTTCCTTATTTTTCCGTCAGGCTGTCTGAAGAACTTGACTGTTCACTCAATCACTCAATTGGGAGAATGCATTTGCTTGACATGTTGGAGTCTCATCTACTTATAAGTGTAGTTATCCTTTCCACTGACTCCCAGATTACACCTTGTCAGAATAAAGCTTTGAAACTTTTCAGACAAAACCAGTATTGGCAATGATGGTTTGAATTGTAGGAACTGATAAAGTCCAGTCTGAAATAAACATTTTTGCCTCCAATTATCTGCTACAATTTTATGTCTTCTTTTATCTCTCATACATACCAGCTAACATAACTTTATTTTAATGGTAACTCGGAAGAAGACATCACAGAAAAACCACTGAGCCAACGACTTCCTTGTAAGTGAAGAAAAACACACCTGAAGCGTAAAACCACCTATTCTATATGAAATCAGAAAGCAAAATCTTGGATTTGAGAAACCCTGGAGTCTTGTGGAATGTCTGATCCTGATCAGATCTGTGTGGCTTGAGCCTTTGTGGCTTATTGTATATTGGGGATTTCTTATGATGAAGAATACCCGGAGTAAATCCAGGCCTGTATGGTCAGGATCCCTGGAAGTATATGCATTAAAACAGAATAAACCAATTCAGATAACTGGCTGTTTTCCTTTTGTTCCATGTTAAACCCTCAACATCTGTGTTAACCATCCTTGGTAAAATTTTTTCTACAGGGTGTGTATTTTATACTCTGACACCATGGTACAAGTATTTTATTGTCAGAATTGGGACACAATTATGCTTGCAATCAAACTACCTATTCTGGATTTCATGTGTCTGAACTTGTGCATGTCTATGAAAAAAAAAAATCTTTTCTGTTCCACTCTAGTTCTCACAATTCAACTGGAACCATCATTCAGGCAAAAGAGACCTTCTCAGAGAAAAGCAGCTGTCTTTGTCCTGGTTTATAAAAAGCCCCTGGATTTTTCTGAAGCAACACAAATTCCTTGCATTTTATAAAAAAAAACCAAACCTGTTCCACTTGAATGCTAATGCTACCTCTAAATGATGTGTTTGTGTGTGTGTGTGTGTGCTTGTGTGTCTTTGAAAGAAGGCCTTCACAAAATCTGTTTGCATCAGAGACGCAACTGCTGGACTTCTATCTGAATGTTGCTATTGTTCTTATCTCCATCACATTTTCTTTTCCAGTCATTCTCAGATGTGCCTTACCAACCACAAGAAATTGTTTTGAGTTGGTAGCAGCCTAATTCATCTAGATTTTCTTTGTTTGAAAGAAGATTTTAGTGCCAAATGAAAGGAAGGGATTTTATTGCCAACTCTTAAGTTGCTATGGGGCAAAATACGGGAAAGAGAGTAGATTTCCACAGGTCAAGGCCCACAGGAGAGGACAATTTTTTTTCAGATTTCTGGCTTTAGTCTGCCTTGACATAAATCATCCTTGCTGTGCTTGGAAAGAACAGGAATGAGGCCATCCAGTGATAAACTGAGCTGTCATGTCCTCACACCCAAGTCTGTCAATCCTGGCATGGTTTTGTCTAACTTATTCTTTAATACCTCTGAATACCTCTGGAATAGCTTGGTCCCCTCAGCAAGCTAGTCCAGTTTTTTCTGCCCTTACAGTCTCCACTTCCTAGCATATATCTCTTTCAGGCTGTCTAAGATCCTCAGTGTCTGGGAAATTAGATGAGTTCAGCTGACATCAGTGAAGTTTCACCATTAAACATGCTTTGAAGGTATGACCTTGTACTGTCAAAACTCAGTCCTTTCACTTCCCTCTTAATTTTTCTCTGTTCCTACTCTTTATCTCTTGATAGATTCACAATGTTCCTTCCACTCACTTTAACATCTAAGCAGTGTGAAAGTGCTGATGCTGACTCCTACATACCATCATCAGCATTCAGCTCCCTTCTTCTGTTCATATTTCTGAAATTCTCAGATCTTCTCTTCACACATGCCCACTACAGCATTCTGTTGGGAATCTAAAAAACATAACAGACATATAAAAAAATTTCTGAGATCATTTTCCAGCCTTGTCTTTTTGAGCAAATAAGCCTCATTTTGTGACCCTCACCTGGCTTCCTGAGTTCAAATTTTCAGGAATTACCTTTAATAACACTCATAGGGCAAGAGCTCTGCCTGTTCCTCTGTCATTAAGTCTATCTGCCCACCTCTGTCATAACCTCAGTCTCCATTGTCCATTTGACCTGTTGCGCAAAGGAAACTTTTCTGTTGTCTTCACTTTGTCCTTCTTAATGCACAGCTTTTTAGAGGTGTCCTAGTTCTTCTGGAAAGAAGACTGATCCTATGTGTGATTTCAGTCCTTTCCTTAAACCCCACTCTGACTGCAAATGTCTAATTATAAAATACTAGGTACTATTATCTTTTTGAATTAACTTATCTGACAAGTTTGAACACAATTAAACCCTAAATCATTGCCAAATGCTGAGGTGCACATGTACTAACTTTCGTAAGAATGACTTCCCTATTACAACTGCTTTAATCTTCCCCCTGCTAATCGGAAGATTAGCAGGGGGAATGAATTCCTCATTCATTAGGTCTTGTCTTGAATAAGTAGAGTGAGCCACAAAAGTAATATCATTCACTATGTGCTTGCAGAGATGCTCACATCCCTATTTTATTTCCCACCTCTGCTTAGATTGTTTGCTGTATTAGAAATCCAGCATGGCCTAGGAGTGAGCTAAAACCCCTAGAGCTCAGCCTGCATTTTGCAGTGACATCTCTGGGATGTTCCTGCCATGTGCTCCTAGGTTCAGCAGAGCAGAGTATGGCGAAGGTCTCATAGTCAGCATTCAAATTTTGTGCCACAGCCGTGGTGCACAGGCAGACTGTTCTGGCACCAGCAAGGCACTCTCCTCAGAGAAAAGGCTGCCTTTGTATTCTGACCACTGTGTAAGATACAGACAAGAGGAACAACTCTTCCTTAGGTTTGATCTGACGACAGCTGACAGTCTTGCCCTCCCAGAAAAGGGACACTCTGAGCCATAGACTTTACAGTGCATACCAATTTTTACAGAGTAAGTTTTCCCATCTTAGAGGCCTGCTATGGAGACTGTTTATTTGGTTGTTGTTAGGCTGATTGTTTATTTTGGACTTTGATTAAATAAAAACATATTAACCTTCAGCACTTACACTGAACTCTTTATAGATAGCAGTTTGCAAATTATTTAAAGACAAGAGAAGTCAGAAGCTTGTTTGAAAATCTGGTTGGTCATAATTCACATGGTCCCAAGGTCTTTTTACATTTTGTTTTTTCTCATTTCACTATTTGTTTTTGTCCTAGCAATAACTTTTCATAGACTTGCTTTGTCTATTAGGCTCTGTGTCTATCGTTACACAAATCTATTGTGAGTCTGCTGTAACCTGCACATCTGCACGCTTTCACTTTCTTACCTGCTCCAGCATTTCCTGTGGTTTCCTCTGATACTATTAATCACTTCATCAAAAGAAACCTAATAGTGATACCCTCCATTACTTAGGCAAGTACCTTAACACAGAGAAAATTTTGAACTTGTTGAGAAGGGACCACAGTGACAGGGATGCTGCAGTGGGAATATTTGCCTTCAGGGACTGATGGAATGACAAGAGATTACAGAATGGACTGGCACTGGCAAATGTCATATAGGAGTAGCAGATGTACCCAGTTATCTCCATCAAAGATGCACTCAATCTCACATTACTCCCTAGCCATCTGAAAAAAGCATCTCTGCAAGGCAGCCACAAGCAGTTAAACATCAATGAGGGCCAGGCTTGTCAAGTCTGTTTGGCTGTTGCAGCGAAGAGATGTTCAGGAGGCTAGAGAAAATATAATGAAAACACTTCTGCTTTGGGCCATGAGCAGAAACCTGAATCAAAGAAAAAAAAGCTCAGAAATGTCTTTCTGTTTTTTTCTCCACCCGCAGAATAGCTGGCTATCTAAATGAGAGTAATATGTCCTAGCAGCATGGCCTGAGCACAGATAGGGCTCATGGCAGAGCCCAGCCTGGCTGCCAAGCAGCCTCATGCACTGGAGATCTCTGAGATCTGCTCCTCTGAGGGTGCTAAAGACAAAAAAATTTCCTTCCTCACGCCTTCCCATTTTTCTCAAAAGCAGGCCCGATAAACATAATTAAACAAACTGTCTTCCAGGAACATCAGCAGTTATTCTGAAAACAGAAGAAATGAGAACTGTCACAAATACCTTGTTATTTGTAGCACTTCTGACAAATAACAAAATATGGAAAACAAAAATATAGAAGCAAAAGGAAAGTAAAATGTAAGAATTTTTAGAATCATAGAATATCCTGAGTTGGAAGAAACCCACAAAAATCATAGATTTTAACTCCTGACCCTGAACAGGACAACTCTGAAAAATCACACCATAATTTTTTTTTGTGTGTGATCACCACATGATCACAACCATGAGTGTTCAATGATGATCTTCTCATCATGATAGGAGGAAAAATGTTCTGCAAGCAAACTAGGTTTAGCACAATTTCAGCAGAAGTGTATTGTCACAAGCACAAATATAGCAAAGAATGTTTTCACCAGGTGGTGTTAAATTTGAGAAGTTCTGACAAAAAAAATTTAATAAATATCTTTGTATCTGATGCGTGCTATTTAAAGAATAATGCTGGACATGCTAATGCAGGTAGACAGATCATTATGAAGGAGTGCAGTTATGTGCATTTAGACAGATTTGCATAAATTTGGGTGGTGTTTAGGCCTTTGAGTCTCTTGCTGGTAAGAAGACAGGAAACAAAAGAATTTGATCCTTCATTTAAACAGTCATATATCAGAGAGCTAGGGTGAGCTTGATTTGGGTAGCAGGGTTTACTTGTGGTGTATTATACTAAGAAGGTCAGAGAAACTGGAATCTTTTGAAGATCTTTTCTGGGCTTTTTACTTAGTGCTCTCCATCCTCACCTCTTCAATTCTGCAGGTAATTTGCACATCCATTTAAATAAGACATTATCTATTGTTCAGGGGGAAAAAATGCCAGAAATTAACAGTAAGCTAAACAATACCACCTCTTTATTCCAATGGAATATATATTTATGCTACTTCAAATTTCTCACTACTAATTTTTCCTATTTTGTGGTGTTACAAAGTTTTGGAAATTGCACTGTAGCTTCTGAGGCCCATGTCCTGCAAAAAGCTTTTTCAGCAAAACAAGTTTGCTTGGAAATAGTTCTTTTTCCTATAAAATCAATCAGAGCACTCACCAAAATGAGACAAATTCAGGAATTTCCTCTTTCACCCTGCTGTCAGACAGAGCATAGACCTTATCACTTCTTGCCATGCCAAATGTCTGCATGCCCATCACCCTCTCTAATGAGCTCTTAGGTGAAGAACACACTTTATGGTTATCATGTGTGAAATCAGAGATCCAGATCCCTTGTGGTATGATGGAATGGACCCAGTCCTCATTTTCAGCTCTCCTGGCTGCTTTGGCACACAGTGAGACTTGGAGTGCTTGGCTTATGCCTCTCTCACAGCTGTTTTGCAAATGCTTAATAAAAGGTGGTACAAATTTCTAATGATTCTTTTATGCACTTTTGTTCATCTTTCAGTTCTTCTGTACTTGTGTTCATCTCATATTTGACAACCAGCTACAAAGCTGAAAATATTAAGTTGCAGAGTAATAAAAGTACAAAGTCATCTGCAGGTTAGGTCAAAGGTCCTGCAAAAAGGATCACATTAGCAAAAAAAGTGACAGGCAGACACCACAGAGGAGGCCAAAACAGGCAAATCAAAATCACTAGGTTTGTGTTCTTAAAGCTTTTCATCACAAGATACGCAAATGCATCTGGTGTGCATTTGGGTATTGGAGTACTGCCTATGGATATAAGCCTATACACCTTGAAATACATCGAAGAACAAGGACCAGTGAGAGATTATAAACAGTTCTTAATTGACATACAAATCTCAAACCTAAAGAAGGAGCATTCTCATTTTCTCTTCGCTTGTCTATCCATCTCTTTTTTTAACTCACATTTTCCATGGAAACAAAACCTTACTGGGAATTAAGCATTGACAGAAATAAGCTCTATTTAGTGGAAGGAAGAAGCTGCTCTATTATGCCAACTCTAACTCTGACACCATGATCTTTTTTTTTTTTTTGAGGAAGTGACAATGAATGTAAAGACTCTTTTGCCCTTGTGCATGGCTGACCTCTGCTTATGCTCCTTTTCCTGGGAGGAGAAAGAAAGACCACAGCTTTTGACCTTTTCAATGCACCAGAAGAAAGAGAGGCAGTTTAATATGAGAAGGAGCCCTGAAAGTAACAGCTGTGACTTCCAGTGATAGTCTCAGCAGTCACACACCAAAGAAAAGGAAGAAGTAATTGAGTTGCCTCTTAAGATCTGGGGTGGTTTGAGAGCAACTAAAAAAGAAATCTTGTCAAAACAGATGCAAAGCTGTGGTACCTGTACAAAGAGGATGGGACTGGAGAGAGGACTGGGAGGAGAAAACGTCCTTTGCTGTGCGGAACAAATTTTGATGCTATACGTCTGTGATTTGCTTCAAGTACAGCCTTTCTCTATACTTCTGCCAGACTGTTGTTCTAGGGCTTGAATGGGACAAATTACTGTGAATCCAACAGTTCCACTGCTGAGATATTTGGATATGCTTGGACTGTGGCTTCTAATGCTTGAAGAGTTGTTGCCTTCACTCTTGGAGACAGACAATGTTACGGCAGAGATGGCAGAGGGACTCTGATCTAATGCATGCAAAGAGAGAGGATATTACTCATTGCTACTATGAAGCAGAGACATTTTTTGGAAAAGAGTGTAGAGAGTGTGACCTATTCCATTCCCCCGAGTCTTAGGGCAGGAAGTAATCCAAGGATGATAGAATAATAGAATAATTTCTGTCCTTTGTTACTATTACAGAATGCTTTGGAGAGATGAAGAAGACAATGAAAATCTGAATGGATTTCCATTATTTTGCCCCCAGAACTGAAGTGCTTATACAATAGAGACAATAATACTTATCAAGTACTGAATTCCCTTCTCCTTGCTGTCTTCCTCCACCACATTTTGTATTTGTTTGTAAGAACAGATTGTTCTTCTGAAATGTCTCTGAACCTGGCAATGCCTCAAAAACGCACTGCTCAGTTATACAAGTGACAGTTATGAACACTAAAGCTGGCTGCATACATTACACACCCAGTTTATCCAAGACGTAATTCAAGACAGGCCATTTATTTAGTTCAACTACATGTAAAGCAGAGCAACACTGTGCAGGAATGCACAAGATCAGGAAGAATCTTTAAGTAGTGTTCATTCATGTTTGCACATGTCTTGCAGGGAAGTACAATATGTTGGGGATTTTCTGGGCCAAATGCTTCAAGTTGTTTCAACTTACTTTCTGCTAGATAAACACAATAAATCACAAGTTCATTTAAAGGTAGAACAAGCCAATTTCTCTGATAAGCACAGTAGCCTCTGCAAAGTTATTTCCTCTTGGTCCAGTCTTGTTTGCCTACTGCAAAAGCAAATCATGTGATATTTAATGAAAGGGTAGGAGAAGATTTTGCCCATAGATGTGAGTAAAAGAAGCAAATGTAGAGCTATGCGCTTGGCTACCCAAAGACAACTACACTGTCCTTTGTTTGCATGTTAACTCTTTCTCCTTGTTCTCACCTCATTTCTGTATTTACCAACCTGGTTTTAGCATGTACCAGCACATTGGTCTGTAGGTCAAGAACTATGATTTGTAAACTTTTGAGAGTTACTGATCTCAAAATCATGTAACCATTAAAGTTGGATCAGTAACAACAATTAAATAAAAAAAAAGCAGGGAAAAAGAGGGTTGAGTCCACCATCCAGGGAAGAACAGGGCCTCAGGTCAAGGTCCTTCTGTGTCAACAGTCAGCAGAAAAGATCCGGTTAGCTGCAGAGTGGACAAGAAAATCTGGGGGTGATCTCACACCAGAGCAGGTGGGAGAGACTCAGGCATGACAGGGAGGCTATGTAGCCCCTTTGCAAAGAGGCAGAAGCAGACCCTGTTCATACTGCCGGCCTGGGTGGGAAACTGGCAGAGATGGGGTCTCAGGACTGCCAAATACAGCCCTGGGGACTTCAGGGCTGTTGAGCCTTGGGGACTTCAGGGCTGTTGAGCCTTTGCTGCCAGGTATTAGATCTTCTGCAACTGAAGAACTTAGGTTGATAATTAATGAGAATTAAGCCATACAGAAGGCACAAAAGCCCACATTAGAAGGCTAGTTTATGACATCATTCGTTAGGCAATTGTTTGACATAAAAAGACAGCCCAATGTGGCATTTCCATTACCAGGTTTTATTATACTGGAGGATTTTATAGACCATGTACTCCCTGCTGGGTAATATGACTTCTGAATGGCTTCTTCACCCTGCAAGGGTGTTAATGTTCTCAGATTTCTAAGAATGATTCTTACATTTAGAGCACCTCCAGAAAGACTTTGACTAATACCCCTATGGTATATTAGTCGGGAAAAGACAGGGGTTTTCATAGAAGTAAAGTTGTCCTGAGCCCTCACTTAATATAGGAGGCAAAACCCATCCCACCAGTTTCCTTTAACATAGAGTTCTGTAATATACCAACACATTCATTTCCATACTCCCACCATGATATCTTGGATGCATTCCTAGAGGCAGTGTGACAGCCAGGAACACACACTTACCATCATCACCCACTGAAACAAAAAAAGTGAACAAAAAGGTACTGTGATGTTCAAGCCACATGTGAGCAAAATGGAGCCTTCCAATCTCCCGGGGTTAAGGAATGTGAACCAACACTGCACAAGTACAAAGTGCATGAAACTGTTTAAATCCTTGTGTCTGTATATAAGTATGCTACAAAACAGGAACTACAGGTAAAGAGACTTAAGAGCAGAGGACCAAATTATGGGGAAGAAGAACAGAGAAGAAAAACATTTGAAAAGAGGCACAAAGGTCTCATTTATGCTATTTTAGCACCATAAAAATGTCTTGGTTTGTCACTTTGCTGGAGGGAGGAGAATAAGAAGGCAAGTATATTATTCAATTGATAACAGCTGCAAATGTGAATCAGATTAAAAGAATTAATCATTCCCATTCTCATGGTCAATTACCAAAGTCTGCTGAGGCAGCTGATGCTCGATGTTTCATCAGCGCAATTTCATGATCTGTAGTCCTGTGAGTGACTCGAGTTATGAGCAGTCAGACCTTGGCCCATGACGTGAGTTGGAAAGGGATTTCCTGCCCTCACCCAGCCGAAGGACCAGGGTTATAACAGTGCCTCTGAAGGGGAAATGCTGACCCTGTTGCAAAACTCCAGCACTGCAAAGAAGCATCAGCACCACTGTCCATCCTGGTTTTTTTGAAAGAGCATGGTGGAAAAAAGATGAAGAACAATCCTGAATGAGCATTGAGCCCTTCTCTTCCTAGGTTTGGATGCAATGTTTTTCAGAGCAAGAGGGGGAATGGGTCAGATCTAGGATTTTTCTTGTCATATTTTTGCTTCCCATCAGTAAATACAGGAGTTTTGGTTCTAGTTTCTCAATGGGAACAAGAGTCAAGACAGATTTGTCAAAATATATCCCTGCAATCACTTGGGTATTTATATCTGCCATGAAAGACCGTGAAAGAGCACAGAGGCAATTTCACCTATTAGAAAAAGAATCCACATCTCTCATGAAGTCACATCTATTCAAGAGAAGCTGCTTACATCATAGTTCCTCTTCCTTCCCTGGACTTTGAGGCTGCTGTTAGCTCACAGCCCAGCAGCTAAACAGAGTTTTGGCTCCTCTTTCTGCAAGTGTCCTGGGCCAGAGAAATCAAGGAAAGACTGGACAGAACAGACAATTCAGAGGAGTGTTTGCCCATACACAATACCTTTCCCAGCTAGGAAGTCTGTTTGCCCTTTGGCAATTTTAGCTCTTTGCACAGAGTTTCATTGTGAGTGTTTTTGCATTGAGGACCTTTAAAGTGAAAGGCACTAACACTTTTGACCGAGGCATATTGCAACACCATCTCCCTCAAATAGCCACAAGCCCTTATCATTCTCATCCCTCTATTTTATTCTAATGAGGCATTACCCCTGCAACCCTTTTGACATTTAGGCAGGGAGGGGATCTGGTAATTAGCCAGTCGTTGCATTTTTAGTGGAAGTCTGCCTCAGAAGTCTTGTTTTTCTAAAGCTGACCTGTTGAGTGATTCATAGGATACGTATTAATATATGGCACAGTACAGTTCCATTGGTTAGCATCCTAAATCTGACAGATGGCTCATTAAAAAGATAAGCAGCAGAAGAAAATTCACTATCAAAGACAGCATTGTGGCAGCAGCATCCATTAGCCTGAAGTTCACAACAAAATCTACCATGCCTCAACATTTTTGAGTACACTGCACTCTCAACCAGGATGCAGGAGAAGATCAAATTTAGAAAAGAAGGGCTTTAAATAGAGGTTCAGTTCAAAAATAAAGTGTACCCTTGGAAGTTATGTTCCTATAATAAATTTAGAAACAAGAACAGAATAAAAAATTTACTAGCATTCTCAGGTAACAGGCAGTGTACTCAGGTGGACATCACTGAATATGACATGCAGTTTCAAATATAGACTTCCAGGAAAAGCAGGGGCAGGACGATGCCTTCTTTTTCTGTTTATTACACAGTGCTAAGAACATCAGAGATGTGTGAAAAACTATAAATCTTCATATGTAGGCAATCTGTCTCAAATGGCCTGACAGCTCATATCAATAGTTTTGTGTACTTACCAGTTGTCTCCTGGTTTCCAAGTAATGAGTATCTCTGTGGCCAAATTTTCAAACCTCTGCTTCCAACTAGGCACAGAAATAACAGCTATTCAGATGTGCTCTACCCATAACAGCTACCAGTCTGACATGCTTGGACAGATTTCTGAAAGCATTTGACAATAATAGCCCAACAATAGCCTGAAGAGAACTGGGTAAGGTACTGTGCCCCAAAAAATTCTGGTGGAAATAGTGCAATATTTCCAACATCTAAAACTCATTTCAAAGACATGAAATTGTTTGTATCAAAATCCAGGGAAGAAGGAATTGAACACAGAAAGTAAAATAAAAATGGGTGTTTGCATTTGTTTAATTTGCAGAAGGGAATTATTTTTCTGTTCACTGATATTTTGCATTTTACCATCTAATGTTTTGCTTAATTCAAAAAAAAATTCATGAACAAAATGCAGTATTGTATGATAATATTAACTACTCACAAGTTCTTGTGAGTTTAAACTACAACAAAAACACTTTCTGCAAACTCTCAGCTCACTAAAAACGCTGAAAAAATAAATTTGTTGTTGACCCAGGCTGATTTTTTCCCAGCTGTTGGAAGAACTGCCACAAATCAGCAAATCAGTTATTCATCTGGCTTGAATACTGTTTTGTTTGTAGGTTTGGGTTTTTTCAATCTATCTCCACTTCTGGATGGGTTTATGATGAGAGAGAGAAAATTCAGTCCTGTACATTTCCCTGAAAATACAATTTACTGGATGAGCTGGAGAAAAAGAACTTCCTGCTCCTGCAGGTGATTCTATCTTGGTTAGGAAACATGAGGACAGACTATCATTTCATGCAGATAATGAAAGTAAAATGGACCTACTTAAAGAGGTTCTATTATTCCTACTGCATTTAAAAAATTTGCTTAAGGAAAAGAGACAGGTTGGGTTTGTATACTGCAGTTGTTGTATTACACAACAAGATATATTACACCACATTTCTCATTCATGATTGCTGACTTTTTAACCAGTTCATGTCACTGACTGGTTAGACTATCATATATTTACATTATATATTTCAATTGCTTATACAGATAAAAAAGGAAAGCTTTCCATGTATGGTCTCTTTTCAGGAAGAGAGAGTAAAAATGTAATTAAACTTGTTTTGGTAACAGAAATATGGTGTTAAATATAGGGAAAAGTGTTTTGTGCTGCCTTATAACCATTAAACTTCTGTTAATTCTAGAAATATTTATGACAATTATCTTTCCAGTTACTGAATCTGGTCTAGGTGTACCTTTAATTATGTAGTTGATAGTTTCTCATGGGTTGGTATTGGCACTGATGCATTTTACAGCTCTGTCAGCAAGCTGAGCAGTGGGATTGAGTGCAACCTCAGCAAGTTTGACGAGGACCCCGAGCTGTGTGGTGTGGAGGGAAGGGATGCCATCCAGAGGGACCTGGACAGGCTAGAAAGGCGAGCAGTATAAAATTCGATAAAGTGCCAGGTGCTGCACCTGGGGCAAGGCAATCCCAAGCACAAACACAGCCTGGGTGAAGAATGGACAGAGAGCAGAGCACAGTCCCCTGAGAAGGACCTGGGGGCATTGCTTGACAAGAAGCTGGACATGACCCAGCCATGAGCACTCCCAGCCCAGAGAGACAAACGTGTCCTGGGCTGCAGCCAAAGCAGTGTGGGCAGCAGGGCCAGGGAGGGGATTCTGCCCCTCTGCTCTGCTCTGGTGAGACCCCACCTGCAGTGCTGCATCAGCTCTGGGGACCCAGCACAGGAAGGACATGGACCTACTATTCTGAAAGTTATTAAAAAGACACTTAGGGATAGCACAGTGTTTTGTCAGAGGCAGCATGGGTTCACAAGACTAAGGTGCTTCTTGAGCAGATTAATTCCTTTTCATGAGAAGATCACCCAGCTAATTGGCCAAGGGGAGAAAGAAGATGTGGTAGTTTTGAATTTTAGAAAGCCTTTTGATATTGTGACTCACAGTATCTCACTGGACAGAATATCAGCTAGACAAGTCCATAATATTTTGGGTGACCAATTGCTCAGCTCAAAAAGGTACAGTAAATAAGGTCACATCAGGCTGGTAGCTAGTCACTATCGGTGTGGTCAGTTTTAGGGCTAGTATTCTTCACTGTTTTTATATATTATATACAAATTATAAATTTATAAATTATCTGCATCAGGAGTTAAACAAACCCCAAACAAATCTGAAAAGCTAACCAAAAAAACCCCAAAACCCAGCCAACCACCCAAAAAAACCAAAACAAAAATTCCAAAATAAACAAAAAAACCCTCACAAAAAACAAGGGGGATAGAAACAGGGGAAACAGAAATCTCAAGGACAGAAAGCAGAAAATCTTTACAAGAAAGCAAAGTCAAGACTACACATGCTGCTTGGCTAAAAAGAGAATTCAAGATGACACAAGAAAGTCCTGATAGCTTTCCAAAAGCAAGGGTAAAAAAAGAGGTGTTAAAACATGCAGAGATGAATAGAGCAAGCAAAGAACCCATGGCAAGCACAGACAAAGAGAAACACATTGCCAGTACATTCTGCCTTCTCTTCAGGGCCTTTCAAGGACACCAGAAAAAGGGAACAAGTGAGTTCATTGAGGAATTAAAAAATTCCATGAACACCCTGTTGATCCAGGAAGACTGCTGGTGACAAAATGCCTTTAACTCATAACACCCTGCATGAAATTTGTCCAAAACAGGGTACCTCAACCCCACTACTGACATTGCACGTAGTCAATATAAGAAGACTTTTGTATGTAGTCAAAATGTGTGGTTGTTTAGGGGTTTCACACCTGTTGTGGAGGAGGTATCTTTCAGGGCATTGTATTAGGGAGGTCTTAGCATGGTATTAGCAGCCCTGCTGCTGGACCTGTAAAGCAGGAAATGGAGGAGGACATTTCTGGAAGGACAGCAAGAACTGATTTACACTGATCTTCATGGCCACTTCAGAGTTTTTTGGTAAGGTCCTTCTTCTCTTTTGCCACCTGAGCTATTTATGAACCCAACCAAAATAAGCCCTGACTGATGCCCACAGCTTCTTTTCCCAATATTTTACAGCGTTATCACAGCCCAGGAGAGACTACTTGCCTGAGCATGGCTGATGCTCTGCAGAGAGATGGAACAGGCACATGCCTTGAATACAGCCCACATCTTCAGGGCTCATCCTTGCCTGTAGTAGAGGAGGCAGGGATTCGACAGTGCTGCTTCCCTAGCTGCCTGGAGACAGGCTCCTGATGACTCTAGCTGAGGTGGTGATGCAGTGACTGGGACACCACCTTGCAGACTGGTGTTAGTCGGCAATTCAATTTGGAATCACCCTTATATCAATTTTATCAGGATAGCAAATAAAGCAATCATTTTAATTACAGTAAAACTATGTGTCAAACCTAAGGTGTTTTTGCAACTTGGACAGATTTGAACGGATTCAGCTTGCACTCATATTTGAATCTGGGTTTTTACCCCTTAATGCTCCATCTCTTTATCATTTAATATAATTTTCTTCCATGCAACCTCCTCAGCAAGAGCTTCTGTCATGACATAGAGCAGACTGGATGTCATTGCACTATTCACTTCATCTGGGCTATCCATCAAGATCAAAAATGTTTGTTTGTTTGCGTGTTTATATATTTAGCCAGGCTGAAAAATCAGCTTTTAGAGGAGAACACAAAGAGCCTTTGATCTTGAGCAACAATCAGCAATGAGCTTTTGATTCCTGCAACTGCTTTCATTGATTTGCCATAGCTTACAAACTCAAAGCTATCTTCCCAAGCAGAAGGACAAGAAACATCTCCTTTGTTCATTGTTCAGATTGTTCAATCTTGCCCTTTAAGATGGAAATTTATGCTTTCCACACCTTTCTAAGGTATAGAGATTGCATTTTTCTTAGAGCTGTGATGAAAATAGGCTTCCTTGTTCACTCATCAATGGAAAAACAGAAGTGATGGGGAAACACCACTGAAGGATCACCCAAAACCATGGATTTTTCTTCTTCTGAAGAGCAATACCATGGAGTTAAATAGAACTGCAGAGTTATAGCACAAATCCCTGCCCCCACATTGCGTTTCTGCAATTGGTCTCATTCACAAAAGCTGTCCTTTGACTGCACAGCTGTTCCCCACAGGCTGCAGCTCCTTTCTCTAGGCTGTTTTCAGGTATCCTTCTCCAGAGGATGCTGCACTGCTCTGTTTCCTACAGTTTTTATTCCTACAGGCTTTTATCCTAGGTCCACAGTCAGACTCTTTTTCTGCTTTTTAACAATTACTTGTCTCAAATAGGCATCAGACTTTATTTCCTAATTAGAGAGATGTAGGCAGTACAACATACACAATGCCAATAATGTCATGTTATCTACAGCTTGTGGATGTTTATCTAGTACCTGCCAAAACTGTGACTTTTATTCCTGCCTAGCATAATGTTTTGGCAGCCTTTTGACATCAAAAGAGAGATAGCTAATCTTCATCCACGCCTCAATGAAAATCAAAACACAACACTGCTCTGTAAACTTGGAGAGTGATTACCACTTAGTGCTGCACAGAAATTACAGTGCAAAGAACTGAGAAAACAGAGAAAAGATGGGATTTAGTTTGAAAGTTCTGCCTTAAGACCCTAGAATCCCGCTCCATCCATGCATGTGATGGGAAAGTTTTAGCAGCAACATTTTTTGCTAAATAAACAATAACAAGACAGAAGAAAAGTATTTCCATTCCACAGACATCTAAACAGCAATAATTTATGCCTAGCAATTTGTTACGAACAGTTTTCACATTCTAAAACTTCATAATGCTCTTAAATTTTAAGTTGCACATATTTAAAGAGATTTTGCTTAAACTAAAATGAAACTATGAAAGATGCAGAAGAGACTCCCTGATTTTCACTACATCTACAAAGCTATTAGAGTTCTCCTTTTACAATCACATAGCAATTTAGCTTTGGTAACCAAGATTAGTTTCATGAGCCCACATAAAAGTAATTTTAAAATAATTTCTACCTAACTGATTAATATCTTGAAGTTCCAAAAGTTCAGGTCCAGCCATATTCTTTAAAACAAAAGTTTCAGATAAATTCCTAATGGGGATCCTGAAAAAGTGAAATTGAAGAAATAGAGAAATTAGACATATCTGCTTGTCAAACTGTTTTCAATTTTGAATACACATACAGAAGGCAACACTCAAAATTTCCAGTTTCATATCTTGTAATATCTTTAGAATATGTGCCTGAATCTTGCAAACTAGAGTAGGGAAGAAGGTCATAAAAATACAAAATTTTGCAGTGGAAATCTTCTGGATTTGTATCTGATAGGAGGATTTAGCTTTCAAGTTGTATATGCAAAGTATTACTTGTATGCTTCAAAAAATATGCATGGCAGATCCTACATAACTGTGTAACTATATATATATAAATGCATGCCATGACAAATCTGACAAGTGTTATGACAAAAATCTGTTCATTCAGGGCAGGGTATCAGAATAAAGGAGTTTTGGCCAAATTGTATCCTTTTCACGTATCTAAATCTGCAGCGACATTGAAGTAGGTGAAGAACTCAGCACACTTTTAGAAACTGTCTCCTACTTTGTGCGACACTTCTAACTTCCCTCCTACAGAACTACCACTTGTGGGCTGGTGTGTAGAAAAGGAGAGGACTTGTGGATTCCAAAAACAGACCTCCCTTACACACAAGTAAGTATAATTCCAGCTAAAAGGGTCCCTGAGAGAGACAATAACAAGTGAAAAATTACCAGACAGTATATCAACATCCATAACCTGAGGTTGTCTCAACAAAACTTCTGAAGATGTTACGTATTTTCACTAACAAAAATATTCACAACTCCAGCCTTTCACAACCCAGCTGTCTGGGCAGTTTAACCACTCCTCTTGCATGGATCTGCAAACCCTCACTGCAGAAGCTCCTTACCTCCTTTGCAGCAGCACTATCATATTTCATTGGCGGAAGGACAAGGAAGAGGAACTCAGGTGGCTGTGGTAATTCCCACAAGCTTTCTGATGTCTGTTTCAGAGCCGTGAAGTATTCTTGATATGTTTTTTAATTTTAAAGAGCTGCTACTTGTGACCTCCAAACCTACATCCCAAACAAGGACACACTGAATTTATTTTGAGAACTGGAAGGAAGCACCTCATAATTATACTGCTTTCAGCTGCTCACCCTCTGTGCATTCAGCTTTCTAGCAAATTATTTTCCACAAGTGTTTCTGTGTGAAACTTCTAGTATCCTATACAGAAAATTTACTTTATCTCCAAGGGCGCAGGAAGCTTAAAACATTGATATTGCAGATAGTTAGACACAAAAAAAATTTATCCATTCAAGCACATGGACAAGAGGCAACAGTCACAAGTCAAAGCAAGGAAAATTCCAGTTGGGTATAGGGCAAAAAATATTGCCATATGAGTACTTTAAGAATAGGACAAGTTGCCCAGAAATGTTGTGCAATCTCGATCTTTGGAGTATGCCAAGATGTGACTGAACAAATTCCTAGCAAAGTGAACTGGCTTTGAAATCAGACCTCCTTGAAGCAAGAGGCTGAGCCAGATGACCTGCAGAGTTTCTTCCACTCTCAGCCATCCTGTGGCACTGCATTCTTCCAGAGCATCACCTTTCAGCACAGCTGGCATGCCAGGCTACATCCCAGACAAAATCCTGGGAACAAGCTTATCATGTGACACTGTGCAATGCACATCACAAGAATTTCACTATCACTCAGGCTAAACACTTGTTACCTTAATTTCATCCTGATACTTCATGGTAAATTTTCATGTGATGGTTAAAATTCAATTTAAAAATGAGTTTTTCAACTTTTAAATATGTAAAGTATTCCCTTTTGTTATCTCTATAGTAAATCATTCATATCTAAAATGTAATCTTCCCTCTTAATTCACATCTAAGCCCCAAAACAATTTTCCATTTTCTTCTGTTATTGGGTTGCTGTCCAAAGGCAGATGGTAAAGGTAAAATCTTGGCCTCTTTGCACTGGAACATTTTTTAATTGGTTTTCATTATGTAAGATTTTCATAGAATCATCATAGAATAGTGGATTGGCAGGGACCTTAAAAATCATCTCGTTCCAACCTTTCCTTCCAAGTCGACCTGGTTGCCCAGAACTCCATTTAATCTGGCCCTTGAACACTTTTAGGAATGGGGCATCCACAGGTTCTCTGGGCAACAAGTTCCAGTGCCTCACCACTCTCTGAGTAAATAATTTCCCCCTAACATCCAATCTACATCTCTCCTCTTTTAGTTTTAAACTGTTCCCTATTGCCCTATCACTATTTTCCCATGTAAAAATCAATCTCTATCTCTTCTATAAGCCCTCTTCAAACACTAGAAGATTGCTATAAGGTCTCATCAGAGCCTTCTCTTCTCCAGGCTGAACACCCCCAACTCTCAGTCTGTCCTCATAGGAGAGGTGCTTCCAGCCCTCTGACCATTTTTGTGGTCTCCTCTGGACTCACTCCAACAGGTCTGTGTCCTTCCTCTGCTGGGACCCCCAAGCTGGATGTAGCACTGCAGGTGGGGTCTCACCAGAGCAGAGCAGAGGGGCAGAATCCCCTCCCTGGCCCTGCTGCCCACGCTGCTTTGGCTGCAGCCCAGGACACGTTTGTCTCTCTGGGCTGGGAGTGCTCATGGCTGGGTCATGTCCAGCCTCTCCCCCACCAGCACCCCCAGGTCCTTCCCAGCAGGGCTGCTCTCAGTGACTTCTCCCAGTCTGTAATCGTGTCTGGGATTGCCCCCAACCCAGGTGCAGCACCTTTCACTTGCACATGTTAAACTTCATGAGATCCTCCTGGGCCCACTGCCCAAGTTTGTGCAGGTCCCTCTGGATGGTGTCCTGTCCTGTTGTGTCACTGCACTGCTTGCCTTTGTGTCATCTGAAAACTTGCTGAGGGTACACTCGATCCCTCTATCTGTGTCCCTGGGAAATATATTGAATAGCACCAGTTCCAGGACAGAGCCCTGAGAGACACCACTCTTCAATGGCCTCCACCTGCACCTAGAGCCACTGGCCACAACTCTCTGGCTGAGTCCATCCTCCCAATTCCTTACCAACAAAATAGTTCACCCTTCAAACCCATGTCTCTCCAATTTGGACATAAGGATGCCATGTGGGATCTTGATGGGAGCTTTACAGAAAACTAAGTAGATAATATCTATATCTGGGTTTCTTTTTTTCTCATGTTAAAATTTCCTGAAACTACCTTGATTTGCTATTATTTAGATTGCAAACAGATAGCATTTCTATATATCTGTTTGCATAGTTAATTCTGATTTTTCAGTACAGTTTTGTTCACGGTTCTATTTATTTTTCTCTCCAGAAACTCTGGGTAAGATGTCCTCACCCTCTGCATATCTATTAACTGAGACTCAACTTATCCCTATCTCCAGAATCCAGTTCTAGTTTTACCTATATTCTGTGCCTGGAGCCCCAGTTATATGGCCTGTTGTACAACTATTTGCAAGTCATGTCAGTTAATTACTTGGCAAAAGTTCTATATGTTCTTAATTGTGACTCTTCATTCTTTCTGTTCTGACAGTATGTGACTTCCCAGAAGAAAAGCAAGCCACAAGGCCAGTCTGAATTCCTTGGTGATCTGCTTTTATCACATCTGACTTTATTTTATTAGATATATACAAAATTATAACTGTAATTATGACTCTTATTATCCCATCCTTACTAATTTAGTGAGTGATTTTCCCTCTGGCATTTCATATTTCTTAGATACAAGATAACACAGGTAAGGAAGGTAAGATATTAACTTGGATTGTCAACACACTGTTGTCCAACGACAAGCAGAAAGTCTAGGTGATAAGTAGCAGTGGAAAATGAAGTTGTTATAGCCACAGACACTGAGATTCTAGAAGGAATGAAACAGTATATGGGAGTGCATTTATGGAAAACCAGATGAGAGATGTTGGATGGGTGGAGCCATATGTTCAGCAACATTATTCAGAAAAATAAAATTGGCTGGGAAAAAGAAGGAAAAAAAAAGCAAAAAACTTACACTTGGGGAGAAAAGAAAGGGATATAGAATTGGAATTTGTTCTTCACAACAACTAGCTGTTTTTTTCAGGGCTTTTTCCTCCTTCTTAGATTTCTTTCAAGTTTACTTAACAACAGTTGTTTGGAAGATAATGTGTTTGTCTGAGATTGCCAGGAGGCATGAGTACACCCTAAAACCAGGTTCTATGTTCAACATGAGAAGTTTAGGTCATTCAGTAGGGTGTATCAATGAACTCCAAAAAAAGTGATATGAAGCTGCAGAAAACTCAGAGGAAAACATCTCAAAGGAGAGGTTCTTGATATGAAATTATTCTAGAAAGTGTGAAAACAGAGCTCTACTTCTAAGAATAGTCTGAGGCAGCAAAGAAACAAGCAGGGAATCTGAATGCATGCTGTCTCCTGCTTGCCCCTAGCAATCACAGTGAGGCAAGCTCTCATACATCAGTTCTGCATATTGAAGATGAAGTGCTGGTTCCAGTGTAAGAGGAGAAGAAGCGGGGAAGAAAAAAAGTATTGCAAATATTTTTTTCTGGTTATCACAATCCATAGAAACTGAAATAATTAATGAAGATTTCCACAGCAACTTCTTCATAAAACAGCACACAACTAATATAAAATGCCCCCAGAGTTAAATCTGGGGCCATCTATGTTTGTACCTTCTGTGTTTGAGCTTCCTGGCTAAACTACATCTTCCATGGCCAGTACAGACTTCTGTATGAAATATGCTTCTCCAGCTAGCCTGAATGTTCTGTGCCAAAGTATGTTTCTGAGTAGAGTAAGGAAGATCTTTACAGGCTCACTAAACTGACATCCAGGCCAAACTTCAAGTTTAGGATCCTTCAGTGCTGAGGCAAAAAATGCAGCTCTTTCACCCCACCTTTAATAAAATATCAGAATATCTCAATAAAATATTTGAGCAGAGACACTGCTGCAGATCTGCTGGTCCCATCTGTGCTGCTTTTTGAGCTTTGTGTCTTGTTCAATCCTGTGGTCTCTCTCCCTCCCTAACAAAGATCCCTAGGGCATACACACAGAATATGAGGCACATCTGCACTGCACGCAGGTTTCCCACTTCTGTCCCACAAGCCACTAGAGTTTGTTTCTAGCTTCTTATAGCCAAAAAAAAAAAAAAAAAAAAAAAAAGAAAAAAAAANAAAAAAAAAAAAAAGAAAAAAGTAAAAAAAAACAACCACCACAGCAACAAGAAAAAACAAGCCAAAAATTTCCCCTTCTAAAAAACAAAAAAACAAAACCAAAACCAACCAAACAAACAAACAAAAGCAAAAACAAAACAAAAATTAAATATGAGAGTGCAAAAACATGGAGAGGGAACGTGAGTCAGATGTGTTCTCAAAGTTGTCAACTTTTCATTCCCATGGCTGCTGTCAGACAGTGGCAGTACCTGTTTGTGCCCATATCTGGCATCCCATACTGGTCTGGAAGGCTGGCAGGGGTCCTGAGGACATGTACATGTGCGTGCTTATGTGCACATGTGCGTATGTACAGATGGGTACGTGGAAGGCTGATTTTAGGCAGAAGGTTCCTGCCTGGGTGCTGAGTCAGGGAACAAGCTGCTCATTGTCAAGCAAAGCTCGCTTCATCCCCAAGAGGAGGCAAATGTGTCACTGTGCTCCAGGACAGCTCCTGTTCAATTTCTCCACTTGCAGGGCGCATTGGATGAGAAGAGGTGCCAAATTCAGCCTCTCCACAGCATCCACACTCCCAGAGCCTTGCAGAGGCTTATCAGACAGGCAAGATCTTGCCTTGAGTCCTGTACTCCTGCATGCTCTGGAGCTGACACCTGGTGAAAATCAAGGTCCAAAAGCCTTTAATGGAGATAGTAATGGAGGAGAAGCAGTGTTTAAAAAATCTTGCTGGAGACCTCCAAAAGAAAGTGTGCTGGAACTGGCAATGTTTTGCCCAAGAAAATGCAAGCCCCTCAAAAAGCCACATGTCATTGTGTCCCTTCAGATCAGTCTCCAGATAAAAATGAAAATTCTGCCTGGGAGATCCATGCATATGATCTAGAAAGAAAACGGCAGTGTATCTGCCACAGAGAAAACCTGGCGAAAAAAGAACAACACAATGGCACTGCAATTTCCCTGGGGTGGTTCTGCCTTCTTGCAACTGCCACTTTCACCTGCCCAGTGCTCCCATTCCAAGTCTCCAGGATCAGCGTACAACCAAGCCAATAAGAGACTTAGTTCCAGAGATAATCCAGGTGTATCTGGGTAGAACCTTTCCCAAATGTAGCTCTGGGTTTAACACTGATGAACCCCTGTGTCCTAGGAATCCAGCTGGCTCTGGGAAAATGGGACAGAACCCTCACCTTCTC
>VZTX01005324.1:0-21861 GCA_013400915.1 Pardalotus punctatus | reverse complement strand
GTGAAGAACCAAATAAGAGCAAAAATCAAGCACCTTGTGAAGAAGTGGTTTGGGTGGAAGTCTCTAGTTGTGGCCCCATGATCTGGGGTGGCTGCCTGAGTATGGCAAGGGTGCAGACTGTGACATGGTTGCTGCTTGCAGAGCCAGTAGCTGACCATGCAGCTGAGTCCTCCAGCTCTTGCAAAAACTTGATCTGCAACAGATTAGTTTAGGTGGAACTGACCAGGAAAATGGAGCTGGTATGCAGCATAGAATCAGGGGTATGAGAGAGTTTCTGTCTGTGTTTGATGATTCTGATTTTGAGGTGCAGAGGCATTTTTTTAAGTGAAGGCCAGTGTGATGCCATCACCTCTTCACCATGAATGAAGACCTGTCAGGCTGACCACCTTGATAAGCTGAAGGTTTCATTCTCCTGAGCTGTTCCACCCCTCCTGTGAGCAACAGGGACAGAAAGGGTGCCCAAGGGAAGGCCTTGTGAGGAAGAAAAGATCTGTGTGTCCTGAAGGAGGTTTGATGTTTGTGACAAAACCAGGAGCGTCTGGCTTTACTCCACATGCAGTGATACCTACTCGTGTGCAGCAGCTGCTGGTAGCTGTGCTTTCATTCTCAGCTGCTGTGGCAGGGTCTGACCCACACCACTGCTCAGCACAGCAAGGGCAGACGGGTGGGATGCTGGATGGCTCTGGGGCAGCAGCTCTGGCAGTGACAGCAGCTGGAGGGAGAAAAGAGGGTGCCATGAGCATGCACGTAGCCAGCAGTGGCTGCTTGTGGCTGTTGTGAATAGCCTGTGCTGTACGGCTGGCAGCGGAGCAAAGTATCCTGGTCACAACAGCATGCATGAGATCTGCTTCTCTGCTCCATGGAGACTTCAAGGAGACCACAGACACACTCTGGTGTAGAGATAAAGTCTGTGTTGACTTGTTGTGTTGGATATGTCTGTAAATCACAGTCACTCTGATGCAGCTTTTCTGAGGTGTGATGCTCAGGGGCCTCCATATGCCTGGAAGTTTCTGCCCAGAGTTGTACTTCAGTGTTTTCCTGAAGTGACCTGGGTGTGATTCAAGACAAAACTTCATAAAGCTGACAGATAAAGTTGTGAAGCTGTGGTAAAGCATTCAGGGCCTCATTTTCTCTATAGTGACCTTAGGCCACTTCATTTCTTTTGCTTCAGATTCTCAACTGTAAAAGAAAAATACATCTTATGTCTCAAGGGTACTTTTTATGCCTGTTATTTAGTTTAACACATACACATTATGGTAAATGAGCCTATATAAACAGATAAGAAATAGTGCTGTGTTTAAGCAGAAGAAAATATCGTTAAATGATTGTCAGTAGAGACTGTGAATTATACTGGTTTCTTCACAAAGCAATCTCTTCTTCACAAAGAGATCTAAGTAAGTATGTCTCACATTAGCTCAGTGCACATTGCATGGAAATAAGCCTTTTTGCAAGACTGTCTATTTATACACTATAAAATAGGCAAATATGAGCTGTCTCCTCCCGTTTCAAGTTAAAAAACCAATTAGGGTCTCTTAGTGCAGACAACACAAGGTAAGTGCTACAGGTAAACTCCAAGAGCGAACTGTGTCTGCCTGCAGAAATGGATGGCTGAACCATTCTCGTGGCCCTCATTGTCACAGTATGACAGCTTTCTGCAGAAAGCCCCTGCATTCTCCTTTACTCTAACATAACAACAGCCAGAAAGTCGTTTGAAGCAGCAAAAAAAGAAGCAAATGACGGGAGGGAAGTGCAGTTCTGCTATGCCTGTGATGGATATTTGCTGACTCCCATTCATCAGAACATTGAAGCAATTTTCACTGAAATCAGAGGAAGTCAGCTTTGAAAGAAGAAAATAATGTTTAAAGAAAGGATGTTTGCCTCTCCACCAGGCTGATTTCCTACAGTCCATTTCTGTGTATCTGAAGCCAGGCATTGATAGCAGGAGCCCTGGCAGAGAGTTCCTCTCTCAAGTGAGCAGCACCGGCAGCTGCTGCTGTCAACTCCACAAACAGGAGAGCGTATCCTGCAGCCTCCGCACAGCCACAGCTCCATTGCTACAGACCACCAGATTTGTCCTAACTCACTTTTTCATTTTTCTCCAATGTTTCAAAGTTCCAAATAGTCCTTGAAATATTTATATTTATGAAAAAATTGTAGCTAATTGACCATCAGTAGCTGATAAGGTGTACTTCTAGATGAACTGCTGGCATTTGTTCAAGAAGTAGGATCTGATGTAAGTGCCTAAGAAGGTTCTTTAACAACATTTTTTTCTCTTCCAAAATCTCTATTGCCTGTTCATTTTAGAAGAGAAACAATTTTTTATTTTTATTAAAGAAAGTCTTACATTTAGACTTCCCCTTATAGGAGATTCCTGACACAAGAACGTCATGTTTCTTCATGTTTAATATGTTAATAAAATACTCTGTTGACAGACACTTTGCCAGTAGTGATTTCCCCTGGGAAAATGAAGTAGTATAGACTTCCTTCCTCATCTGAGAAAAAAAACCAAAACATTCAAATGTGTTTTTCCAGGCAGCTGGTCAAGGAAGCAGGTGTCAGGCTCACAAGAAAGTCTGCAAGTTCTGCATCACAGCCCCCTTCTTCCCCTGCCCAGCTGATGGCAACACCCGACAAACACTGAGACTGTTCCTTGTGTTAGTGAGAAAATACTTCCTTGTTGCCCCGAGGCGCATTTAGCCTATACTATATATAATTTGACAGTAATTTCTGCTGCAAGTTGTACAAGCAACTTCCAGCTCATATTGTCTTTATTTCCTGCCACAGCTATCTGCTGTTCATGGAAGCTAATGTCTCTTTGCAAGTTGTCCAGCTGCTTGGTTTGGATACTTGGCAGGCTTGGCTATATTTTCTAATTTCATAAATCTGCTTTCCAGCCTTCTGCCTCTCCTGTCTCCCCTGCAGCATTTATCTCTCCCTTATCCCTACAACTAGCCCACTAATCTCACCCATTTATTTCCAAATCAGTATCGAAATTGCCATCCCTCCGTGCATTTAAGCCCTCTAAAGACTTTCTTCCCTTACACACTGGGCTCTGTTATCCTCTCTCCCTCACTCTGCTCCTCCTGCTCGAGCAGTACCAGCCTGCTCTCTGCACCCAAGCACAATCTCCCCTTGTTGGAGCAGCCACCGCTGGCTCGCCTGCCTGAGCCATCTGGACCCACAGCCCTCCGCTTCACTGAACCCTGTGGCTCTAGGAACTTATCTGCATGCGCTTCCCCTGACAATTAATTTCTTCCCTCCATCCACTGTTTTTCAGGCTGTAAATCAAGGATTACCCTTGCTCCCTGTGAGACATTTTAGGAAGCAAGCTGGATTAGGCACTCTACAGATTGAGGTGAGATCATGCTGTATTTTATTGTTTTAAGAAGCATTTGACAGGCAGGTACTACGTTGTGACCCAAGGGAACAGTTTATGGAAGGGAAGAGGTTATAAACATACACACAGCACAGAAGTTGCTTGAAAAGTTGGTATTTACAAGGGTTAATTCACACTGCTTATGTAAGACATCATTATTTATTTCCTTATATTATTTCCTTATTTTATGTACTCAGGATTTGCAAAGAGGAAATAAAAAACGGCAGCTTCTTGGTTTTGGGTAAATCTTGGCGAAATGCCTGTTTCTAAAGGTGATTATTGCATGCAGGTGGTTTCCCCACAGAAAAGGGTCATAGTGCCTTTTGTTTTTCTATGGATAGTGTGAAGCAAATCCCTTACAATACGAGAAAAGGAAATAAAGATGAAGGGAGAAGATAAAAACAAGTGGCACACAGAGATACAAATTTATCATCACAAATAAAGCACTGAAATCCTGTTAGCAGCCTTGGAAGGTGACAACAATAAAATTAGACCTCAGTTTGTCATTTTGCCTTTCGTTGTTTGGTGTTTTTTTAAAGTGCATTGCTCAAAAATATACTTTAGCCTGCTTTCCTGCAGGTCTGCAGTTTTGTCCCCTAAATCTTCCATCTACCACCAAAGCAAAGCAGCTCCCCCCAGGCTGGCATGCATCCTTATCAGTTTAGAGAACATGCAGCATTTAGTCCAAGCTGGCCCTGGCACAGATTGGTGCACACCAGCCAGAGTGGTGCTGGAACCTCACTGCTCTGCTAACCAGCTACTGCCAACTTCTCAAGGGCACTTTCTGTGTTTTAATTCCTTGGTGAATCACTAATTTTGTTCTCTGTTCTATCAGGATACTTGCTTTCAGAAAAATTATCAGAATTTTTCTTTAGGACTTCCACTCTTCTTCCGCATAAGACTGCAACTGAACAATGGGCTTAAAACTTACCAGGCAGAAGCTGGCAGGAAAATGAACAGAAGGTGTTAACAAGATCCCCAAGGCCTTGTTCTGGCGGGAGGCCATGGTGCCACTTGGATGGCATCACTGCCTCCTGTTAATTTTAGTTCTCCTCCCTGAGGAGGTCTGACACCCCAGTTGTTGCACCCTCCCAGTACAGTCATAGTATGTGGGAGGGAAGGAAAGCAGAGGATATTGGTTTGTGCAGCAGAGCAAGATACTTGAAACCATATCTGGATCTTGGCTGTAGTACTGGATCCAGAAAATCACTTGCCTTTAAAAAAATATGTAGGAGGACTTTTCTTCCACACTGCAGTCCAATGCCTGCCTAGTAATTTCAAACTGGACAGGATCCCCTCAAGCAAGCTCCCATTTGCACCTGAAGGGCATTTCTCAGCTCAGCTGACTTGAGTATCAGCTGCTACATATGTTGTAGGAAAACTTCCCAGTTCCGGAGTACCAATGGATGACCCAGCCCCATCTCTTCGCAGTATTGGGGTGAGACCTGGTCAGTCCTGAAGCCTGCAAAGAGAACCAGAATATGTGTCATGGCTGGGACTGAAATCCCAGCTCTGGACATCTAGCTGAAGAGTAATATTAGTCCCTCTCCAGGAATGCAGTGGGGCAAAAAAACTGGAGACACTATGTGTTTCCTTAGATTGGCATTTTGACCTCTCTTTCCTCATATCACTGTTGATATAATACAGATGGTAACAAGTCTTCTGACTTGACATCTCCTTCTCATCCAGAACACAGCAGGGACTGTCTCTAAGCCCGTGTTTTGGCTGTACATTGACATAGTTTCAGGCTTTCACATGCTACATGAATAAAAAAAGGATAGTAGTATTGTATGATGCTAGTGACAGAAAAGCATCTGCATGGTAAGCAGTGACTCAAAACTCAGTTCCAGCTTTGACATCCAATAGTGTAGCTGTGCTATGCACAATTTCCAATCAGCATCACTTTTCTGGCATTGTCAAGAAGGAGAAGATGTTGCTTGCCAAAATCAGATGGCAAAGTAGGCTAAACCTTGATGAAAGACCAGACACTCCCTGCTGATCCCTTTTGGTAACAGTCAAGGAAGATCCACTGAGCTAGATAAATCACCAGCAACAAGAACATTTGTTCCTTTGGTCTTACCCAAGAACCTGCTCATGTATGTGACAAAGCACATATATGTGACAGTGATGTGCTACATGGGAGTCAGCACAACATGTGTCCAGCCTGCTTGTCACTCATTTGCACCTTGTGTACATATAGTAATCATAGCTGCTGTGTACTTGATCTTCTTCCAGGACCATTTACAGAGTAACAGAATTCGATCTCCAGTGAGCTTAAAATGCCAGCTTCAGCCATTATTTTCTGAGTCTGATGGCCTGCTGGAGTTTATATCCAAGACAAATCCTGCCAGTAACCCAGACAGAAGTACAGCATGTCAAGTAAGTGATTTGCACACCTGCACAAAAGCCAAGAATAGGTTTCT
Organism: Pardalotus punctatus; assembly: GCA_013400915.1. Lineage (NCBI taxonomy): Eukaryota > Metazoa > Chordata > Aves > Passeriformes > Pardalotidae > Pardalotus > Pardalotus punctatus. Next base: position 16,062 of record VZTX01005324.1, on the reverse strand, counting down.
CATTCACTCACAGGGAATGTCCATTAAATGTTCCATTTCCTATTAGTACTACCCTTATTGGTGATTTTCAATGACAGTCTTAGATTCCCTGTTAGGCTGTTTGCGTGTAATGAGCCCTGAAGAGCTTAGAACATTCATTTGAAGCCCCAGCTTCATAGGTGAGGAAGAGCTAGCAGCCTGATAGGGACACAGGGATCTCTCACATATCCTTATGTTATTTTCCTTGAAATTAAAATAAAGTCATCCAATTTGAGTCAAAATTTCCTTTAGCCACAATGAAAGAACACTGCCATTAATTAGCTACTCATGTAACTACCACTGAAACCCTGGAAAATACAGCTGAAATAAGGAGCAACCCTTATCTGAGCGCAGCTGTATTTTGCTTTCCTGCAATGTAAATGCATTTTTTACAAATATGTTCCTGTATAATCCAAGTTTTACTTGTAAAGACTTCCTTCTGAAGTAATCAAACTTACATTCAAGGCAGATTTAAAAGGCTCCCAGAACATAAGCTAGGAAAATTCAAGCAAGACTAAAGCAGAAAGTATGTGCATCATCTAAAATGATTTAAGGAAGTGAAATGAGCTGTGCTACAAAAACTACAACTAAGCAAGCTTTGTCTTCTAAGGATGTTTATATGCTGCTCCATAACCTTCTTCCCAAACAGTTTCACTGAAATAAACCCAGCTCCCTCCTCACTCCTCATGTGCCTAGTCACCCACGCCATGCAGGGCAGCAGGTGTTGTAACCCAGGCAGACAATGCCAAAAGCAGTATGTGACAGCAGGTTTCTGCCCACCATGCCCTCCATGGGGCTCTTGTTTGATGCTCTCTCAGGACCTGATTTTCAAAAACCTTGTAGAACTGCCCTCACTTTTCAGATGTTTCCTTCTGTACTGTTCTGTCTTGAAATCTGCAAACAGTTCTTGGAATGGGAGAGGAAGAAATGTCAATAAAAATAGACAGGCTGGCATAGGATCAATGAGAGTGGAAATATCTTCTTCTACTCAAAGGTCTGGTTAAAACTGAGCAAAAGATTGGTTATTTATCACACAGGATAGTGTAGGCACTCCCTGAGGTAAGAGAGATGGTCTCAAACCACATGGACAATAAGATCGGCATTGCTGCTTAACTTATTTTTCAATGAGCTGGGTGCTGACCCTTCTTGTTTTCCTTTCCTTGACCTGGAAAACTGTGATGATGATTATAGGCTCATTCAAGGACTTTGAATATAATGTATCTTTTGAGGTTAGTGGGGAAGGAAACAGGGTTATTTCCATGTCTTGGACAGCTTGCTGCTGGTAGATTTTCATTCATATGCCTAGTTACCTTAGAACCAATTTCTTATATGTATTTGCAGCCTTATGAGCAACTTGCAGCTGTTGCTGCAAATCTTACGCTAAAGATGGGCCAGAAGTATTGCATTCCTGAGAAATAGCTCCTGCGATACTTAGCAGTCAGGGTAGCTGTGTTGCCGGGCATGCTCCACAGTGAAGTGATAGGCATGTAACAAGCTGGTTGTCTGGCTGTTACATACCAGAGATTAGTTGTCATGCCTCAGCCAAAACAACAAAGTATAAAATGCTTCTCTCTCTCTGCTGAAAATACAGTACATTGTAATAAAAGACAGGCACCTCTCCACTCTTATATTTGCAACTTCCATTATATGGTTTTCTTAACTATCTGATAAAACAAACCATTTCTGCAGTATCTTATGTCAGTAATTTCTTTTGAGTTGCCCGAATTAAAGGTATCACTTGTATCTCTTCCATCATGATAAAAATTACCACAGATGAATGCTCCCCATTCACTTTCATGGATTTCATGGCTAAGAGTTTCATCAATGTCACCCATGCTGTAATTTGCATTTGGATATATTTCAGCTGAAATAGGGCTAAAATCACAAGTAACTAGGCAACTCCTCTTCGTATTCGGGGGGTCTGTCTATGTTAGTACACATATAGAGAATGGCAGGCTTCTGAATAATGCTAATAGGCATACAACTGTAGTAGAAAAATAACTACCCCCTTTTCAGATTCTGCTAATGTGGCATCTCCTAATTCAGCCTCTGAAACACACAATATTCTGCACTTTCCATCCAGAATTTTAGAAAATTTTATTAGATGTGTAACCAACCTGTGGGTAGAATTCTCAAAGGTCATTTTGAGATACTTGCACGGCAACAAAAATCTACATACTAAAGAGACTATTTACATTAGTTCTTTAAAAAAGTCCAAAACTTTCTCTAAAACTCACAGAAACATGGGCATTTTACCTCTTCTGGTACATTGCACCTGAATTGTAAGATCAGTTAAAAAATTGTAATCAGTTAAATATTGTAAGAAAAGTTAAATAAATTTTTCACAAGCAAACAAAAAACCAAAACAAAATCAACAACAACAAAATCCAGAGGACAATTTAAAGTTCACTGAATCTGTTCTGTATACAATTTGTGAGCCACTTTTTTACTAAGTCTAGCATAAAAGGCTTTAAAAAATTTTAGGTCATTATTGTGACACAGTTTTCATGTCTATTCTCCTGTTCACTTACTGTGCAAATGTACCATAAATACTTTCATTATATCATCTGAACAATACAATACTATAAGGGTAGACTTGCTTTGGGCATCTTAAAACAGTCATAACTTCTTATCTACGGAGTCATTTTCCAGGTTATTAAATGGTGACCATCAGCAAGAAGTGCCTTGTAAAAACTTGAGTTTTCTATCCTTGATGGAAAGCCTGTTCCAGTACCTGTCACAGTGGCAATTACAGAGCTGCAGCTGGTGAGATTGAGGACATAGGTGAAGAGAAGCCTGTGAGAAGGGAGAGAATTTCTTTTAACAGGTCAATTACTACATCTGGAAAAAACTTGACTGAGCTTGCCCATACCCTTCAGGTCAGAAACTTTAGCAACAAAATTAAAATCTAAATACTGATCAAGTATAAGGAAGACGATGCCTAGTTAGTAGCAACAGTTAATGTTCTCGCTGGTCTTACTCTCACATTTGATGGAGGTAAAAAGGAGCAGCCCCAACACTAGGAATAACTTCCCAAATCTTGCTCCTGCCAGGTCTTTCACACACACCTCCTTCCTAGTACTAGCTCTTTGAATTCAGTGGACACCCACTGTCCAGTCTGAAGCTGAATTAATATCTGAGCCTGACACCAGCTGCATCTACCCATCTTCCAGCTGAAGTTATCTTCTTGTTAAAATTGGATTTCCACTTAGTTTTATGTATCTTTTTTATTAAGCTTTGTTGCGACCTGGCAAGGAACTTTTGTCACATAGAGAACAGTGAGCATGCACTACAACCACCACTCAGAAATCACAAACAATTTTCAATGGCAAATGCGCACAATAAAGTTACTGCATGTGTGGAAATTTTGGAGGCTGGTTTGAAAAGAGAGCAGAAATAGGATTATATATGAAAAGAAAAAGAAAGCACTCAGTGTGAAGGAATGCTGATGGTAAAAATTTTAGATAATACAAAAGAAGAAACAGACTTGTCTGTAGCTTCCTTTCATTCTGCCACTCCATGACCTTAGCTGTCTTGTCTTTTATGTTTATGACAGTAAGCTGCTGCATGTTTCAATGGTATTTTTATTTTTGTGATTCATGGACTCATATAACACCAAAGGTTCTTCAGACACAGGTAGGGAACAGTGAGCTAGGAAAGCTTAGAAACCTAAGCTTGTGCCCCAGGTATGTAACATCCCAGAGCAAAGCTGTGGCAGTCACCACACCTTTATGAAACTGGCTGTTGCAAGAAGGACAATGAACACGAATCTATTTTCAGAACAAAACACAAAACTTGGGTTCAGCTTGACTTTTCACACACTCAAAGCTAAGCTACACAACTACTTACCTGTGTAAGAGAGACCTCAAATCTCCAGAGTAGAAGCGCACTCACAGTCCTTCTGCCACCTAACCAAACTGTTCTTCAAGACCTGGGACGGCGACCAGAAGAACAACAAACAAAAGTGTTGGGGTGAGACGCAGCCCATCAGATTTCTATGCCAGTTTTCATGCTATTTGGGGTCTCCAAAATGGGGATGAAGCAATTAATTTTTCTCAGATCCACTGGTTCCTGGGTTTTTTATTTTTGATTTGGTTTGGGGGGATTATCGTATATGGTTGTTTTTGCTTTGTTTTGGGTTTTTTCTTTTCTTTTCCTCAGAAATACACAAACTGGAGAGTGTAAAAAACCCTCAAAACATGCCCAAGCTTTCATATTAGTTTTACTCAATGATGAGAGGTGTTTGACCCAAGGACAAGAGTATTTGCTCAAGCACATCAGATCCACCACTCCATGGAAATGAAAACAGCCAGTGTTGGATTATGCTTCAGCAAAATAAAATCTCAGTGAAAGAATATCTTTCTCCCTTAGCATATTTTACCAGCGCCGTTGTTTTTGTTTCTGATCATGATGTGACTATGGAAAGCACATAAAACCCAAGCAAAACTGCTTCTTCAAAGCTTCCTGTTGTGATGACATAAAATTCTTCCTGGATTGTAGGACAAAACTGGAAGATGCTAATGCTGTAGGTAAAAGAAAAAGAGGCATAAATTCCTGATTATGTGGAAAGAAGCCAATGAAATATCTAGGTCCAAAATTAAAAGTTTCAGACTAAGAGAGACAATTATTAAAGAATTGATGACTGTTCAGTTCTTAAAAGAAAGAAAATCCTGCTTTTTATAAATGATACTCAAGCCCATCTCCAGCCCAAAATATTTGTCATGCATACTATAAGACCACAGCGAAAACGTTTGAATAGTATTTGTGTTGGTTCAAGCCTCCTTGAAATGGCAACCTTGCCTGAGAACAGTTACATCCTTCTTCCATTCCATGGGGTTTGAGTAATCTGTGCTTTGGGAAGAACTCCTGAGGGGCAGTGCAAAGGGTGTAACTTCTTCTCCAGTGTAAGAGATACTTGCAGCGTGATTAGAAAGACATTCTCCACAGTACTTGGTTTTCAGTTCACTAAGAACAGCAAAAAGAAAGTAGCTGCTGTGCTGTATTAAGCAGTGAGGGCTGGAAAGTGCAGCATTTCAGGAGCATAATTTGATGATGCAAAATTTCACAACAGGCACAGATCCAATTTAAAAGTGATCATCCACTGGCATGAAACAAAATCAATTTGACATTTACCAGCTGTGCCATAAAATTGACTGTTACTGGGACAGTTCACTTTAACAAAGTTAACTACCAACAGATTTCTATATCTAAAGGCCCTGGTGTACAGAGAGTAGTGTGCTTTTATTGTATTTTTTAACCTGAAGTTTAAAGTAGCACAATAAATGTGTGTTTTGAATAAATGTTGATGCAGAGAACAGTGGATGACTACTTTTTTCATTAAAAACTATGTAATCCTTAGACATGATATGTAATCAAATTCTGATGGTTTCTCCTCTTAAAAGTAAGTGTAACTAAAATCAAGTGTGAAATCATTGTAACCTACATTCAAGCTTACCTATATTGTGGCTTAAAAACATACTTAACAGTAATATTCAGACAGTGAGTAGTTTTAAAGAAAGAAAAAAAATTAAAAACACAAACAAAGAAGAAGCTACTGGGGTTATAACCATTTGCTGTTGATAATCTGACTTTGGACAGATTCAACCTCCTCAGAAAGAAGAAGGCAGAAATTCTGAGATTTCTTTGCACCTCCCGAAAGTGTTTTTTTTTCCATTTTATTTATTCAGCATGGGTCATGTTAGTGAAGTATTCTCTCAAACCTGAGAAACTGCAAGTTAACAGGAGACTATGCTTCTGCAAAACATGGCGTGGGAGTCAGGAATGTATTAATTCCACCATCTGAAAGAATATAGACTCTATGCCAGCAAATGTCCAAAGCAACAAACTATTTATGGCTTCTAGAAAAAAGTTAGAAACCTGAAGAGGAGTTAAAAGCTGAGTAATTAATTCAGTTCTATAATGTTTCCTCTATTTACAAAATTGTTCTGTTTTAAATGCAGAAACAAAGTAATGTTTAAAATGATACCTTAATGTGCAAAGAGATGTTGAATGGCTCAGATGACAGTGCATTCCAAACCCCATCCAGAGGAATCCATCCTGGGAAAATGAGAGGGCCACTGTTTTGAAATCCTGGATGGAACATTAACACATTTGCCCCCAGTAAAGACATGTTTCTAAAAAGAGCAGGGATAAATGTCTTAAGGTGATAGGTAGAGGGGCAGATGGAAAAGCAAAGAGAAAGTGAAAGGATTTACCCCTCAGTGTAATAATTTGTGAGGATACAGGAAGATAGGTTTGGTGACAAGCCTGCACAGCTATGCAGAGACCTGCCGAGACACCTGGTCAACATTAAACACACAAGGTTCCTTCTCAGCTTTACAGCTGAGAGAGAATGAGTTTCTCTTTGACTTCTTCCTAAATTTGTCCCATCTCAGAAGTAAAAAGCTGTGTGACAGCACACTGTAATTTTGACGCAGAACAGTCTGACACATAAATGTAAGACTCACAGGACAGGTTATGATTCAAAACCTTTGGAGACAGGAGTAGGTTAGCTGTGGTCAAAGCTGTCCTGCACCATTTTCTCTTAGTGTGGACTTCAGCCTTCCATCTCTCAGACAATGTGAGTTTGACTTGCCTTGTGTACAACAGAGATTAAGTTGCATATTCCATGCCCCAGGCTATGAGTCTAAGCATATTATGACCATCACCCTTAACTAGCTAGTTAATTAATTACCTCACCCATCAGAAGAGGAAAGAGATGCAGAGTGGTGCTCATTTTGCAATAGTTACAATTTTGCATCTCTAAACATTCAGCTAACATGATGAATGCAGGGAAAGAGTTTATGAATATTGCATATTTTACAGCTTAAAAAAATACATAGCATGTAAACTACTTCTACTATAGACATAACCATCGTCAAAATGGATGAACAGTTCCTAAGCCTCCAGTGTCAACACGCCATAGGAAAACAAAGCTGGCAGCAAATACAAGTATGGCTTGCATCAGAAAAGATTCAGTGTCATTTATTTGCTTTAGGAAAATTAGCAAAAGATTTAATCAAACAGATTTTAGAAGTAAACAGATCACAAATACACAGCTTCTGTTCCTCGTTAAGCTGAATGTATTTTCATTGCTACATTCAGATGACAAGCAGCTTTGATTTTCTCCTGATAAGCAAATGGCCATCCCTTGGAAAGAACACAGTTTGAAAGAAAAATAGCTCACACACATACCTGATCTACTTAGAATTGATTCTGTGTGGTTTCTTCAAAGCAAATTTAAAGACAAAAAAATATTAAGGTAACCTAATTGTACAAGCCAGAGGTAATTTTGATCAGCAAAATCTCAGCAAAGTAAGAGATGTTAAATTAAATACTTTGAGCCTCTTCAGTCTATTTTGAAGGAGTGAACTGAATCACCCTGATAGAAGCAGAGTATTTTCAGCACTGTTGAAACAGAATTGATTGAACACCTTTGTGTTTTGAATGGGGGTGGAGTTATCCTCAATCTGTATTTAACTTTAACACATTAAGATGATCTCTCATTCATACTCATCAAGAAAAAATGTAGCTGTCAATCAGAAATCCCCAGAACAACAGGGAGAAAGCTGATCAAAACCAGACATTTCCCTTGAAACAAAACAAGGAACAATGGCAGCACACTCAGAATGTGTCTGAAAGGATGGGGCTTCTGAGGCATACATCAAAAATCCAAATTTTGTTCCTAGTAAACAGCACTTCATGCCATGTGAATTCTAATTTTTTTTAAGCAGTGACTTAATACAAATCAAATTGATCTGTGAAGAGTTACATGAACATCCTACTATAATTAGCCATCACCATTTTCCATTATAAATGTTCATATGAATAGCCATTCTTACCATGCTGGCTAGAGGCCAACTACCAAAGCTATACAAATGCATTCAAGGCAAGGAAACGCTAAACTATTTTTCCTTGGTAGTGCCTATTCCCACAGGACTTGATGGCACCAGGACTTTGGCTTCTAGCAATGAGGACATTACATAACATGCACTAACAGCCTTCATTTTACTTGAAAACAGCTGCTTCCTGCATCTTTCCTAGCAGTATAGCATAGGGTTAGTACATCAAGATAATTTGGACTTTGCAAATGGTCTATAATCTAAATTTTAGTTACAGGCAAACACTAAATATTGATTTGGAAAAAAAAAAGAGAGCCCATTTTTTCCAGACTGTTTTCCTCACATGTTTTCCATCCCTTCAATCTTTCTCTGTTTTGTTAAGTTGTAGAAACATATTCTATACTCTTCCCTGTGTTCATGTTGCTGAGCAGACACGAAGTTCTGTGTCCTGACCAACCTGCTTCTGCAAGGTTGTCAAGGTACTACCAGCTCTACCATATGTAAGTTCAGGAAATTATTTCCTGTGTGATTGATTTAAAACAGACTTAAGCAGCACAGACTTATCCATTACTGACAGCCTCTCCTTTCTCTTGGCCACCACTGCTGCCAGTTCCTCCCCAAATTATTTGCTACCCTTAATTTTCATCTCCTATTCTATATGTCTTCAAGATAATGCAATTTTGTTTTCAGTCTTTCTTCTCTTGCATTTTCCTTCTTAAGCATGTACCAGTGCTGTCATGATTCCATTTCCCACGCCACTGAATACCTTCTTTAATTTCTCCAGGGGCTTTTTTTCCTCTTTTCTATATGTTTGAAGCATCCTCTCCACCTGCACTCTTCTCTGTCTCTTCACGTCCTATTTCCCTTCATGGTTAGTAGAATGTTTTATCTGTTACAAACACTCAAGCTGCCATATAAATTAAACAATGTGCCAATGAAAATAAAGGAAAGAAAATACTGCAGGCTAAATACTCACTGCTCAGCTGCCAGAGCTTTCCTTGTTCTTTTAGAGCTGCTGCAAATGCTGACTCCCATTTATACCCACTTGATTGACCTGCTGGCACTATCAAAATGGTCTAATGTAGTTTAGACATAAATCTGAGTCAGGCCGTAGTTCTGCAGTGCAATGTTCTCTCTGAACAGAGTCCTATTCAACGGGCTTGGAGCATGCGGGATCAGTGAGAGGGTTATCCACCGAAAGAGTGGGGCTGCACCTCCACGTTGCAGCTGCAGTTGCACGGATGGGATGGCTGTGTCTGCTCTGGGCCAGGAGCTGTTCCCGTGCATGTTCTCAGTAGCTCTGCTCCTTGTCTTGGCAATGGCAAAATTGTATTTCAGCCATTGTACAGCCACATATGGCAGTACCAACCGCAGCTCCTCAAACAGATGGATTTTTTTGTTTTATAACTTACACCTCACTACTATAGGTAATCATCCCTTGTCCCTGCCTCCCCATCTCAACCCTTACTATTCATCAAGCAAAAGATCACATGCCTCCATCCTTCCAGTGTCCAGCAGCAACACCTTTTCACACTGTGGCAACACAACACACTTGTGCAGGACAAAATACCTCAGCAGATAGAGGAACTAACACCTCAGAACATGACCAACAGGACCCCAGCTAAACAGCACATGGCTCATGTGCTTGCGATTTCTATCCTTTTTGAAATGTATCCAAAAAACTCTCAAAAGAAAACACACTATACAAAAATAGTACACATTTTGCTATGCAAAAATGGTATGCTCTATTTCCTATTTTAATGCTATTGGAAATCATCCCAGCTCAACAACTCATCTCACAGGATACAGATAGTGGGAAGAAATCTTTGCCATGAGATTCCTTGTGAGCCCAGCTTTGTAGGCTGCAGGAAAGGGTTACACATCTGAATGTGAAATAAGGGTCTCCACAGCTGAGATATCCAGTGCTCTAGCTCTAACAGTCCCAGGGAGTCCAGGGATGGAATATTTCTCTGAGATTTGTGCTTGGTGTGCCTCTTCTGATTTGACATGCAATGCCATGCCTTAACCATTCTTAATTAAAGCTCCTTTCCCAGACCTGGGGAAGATCACTTAATATCGGCCACTTAATATCTACCTGAATCTGAGTCTCACTTACTTAGTTCTACAATAAAATGTGTCTGCGGTATCTTAAAGTTTGTCTCACCATAACACAAAGGAAGAATTGCTATGGTTTTACTATAGGTGCAAAATTCTTATTTTGTAAGGAACAGGGTGGGGTTTTTTTGTTTGTGGGGGGGTTTTTTGTTGTTTATTTGGTTGTTTGGTTTAGTTTAGTTTTTGGGTTTTGGTAGTTTTTTGTTTTTTTTCCCTGCTGCACAAAACTGTACTTTTATTCCTTTCAATGACCATTAGGAGCATGCAGATTTCTGGAATATGCATAATGTATTTTTTACTTCTTGAGAAACATCTAAAAGCCTCTTAAAGTCTCCATGAGTATTAAGAACTAGAGGTCATATAGCCCATCATTCTGAAAATGTCTTTCACACCTACTGATGTCTTGTCCATTTCAGAACACTTTGTGAATCCTAAAAATAGACAGAAAGAAAGGTCACAAGAATAGAGGTTTAGGGAACCTATCTGTTGGGGCAGTAAACCTTGCTGCCAGTAGTTGGCTGTAATTTAACCCTCCATTTTACTATCCTATCCACACCATTACATCTGATCTCTAAAAAGTTATTCTAAATAATTCTTACAGCAACTGCACAAACTCCAGAGTATATCCAGTCATCCTTGTGAAGCTGTAATTACTGAGATTTGCCCTGCAGTAGTTACTTTTGCTCCAGAATAGGCACTGCCCTTGCAGCTTTATCAGAACTGGTTGGATGTGGACTGTTGCTTGAACCCTAAGCTCAGCTTAGTTACCACTGCTCAGCTGAAACAGTGAGCACAAACATTTCTTTCCCCTTTCAGTCTGAAGTCAAAGAGATTAGTTAACCCAGAACAGGGAGGGGTTGTGAATTTACCTGACTACCTTGTCCCCAAATGGATTACGCTCACTCACAAGATCAGCTGTAGAAAGTAGGCAGTATATGAAGAGGTCTCTCCCCTTCTGCTCTCTGCCTTTTAGCTGTTAGACGACTCATCTTAGCTTGTATCTCTATGTGATTTGCACAGACCCCATCTGTCATCTAGACCCAGGAACTCAGAGCTGTCCAGCAAAGTGGTCCCTCTCCCAGACCTTGGCTTCAAGAAAATCTCAGGAACTGGAAAGCTTGAGTGTCAAAGGAGTGTCAAAGCCATGCATGGCTGAGGAGTAAGAAATCTAGGTTGGTTGTAAGCTGTGCTTAAGAAGGTGAATAAACTTGATAGGGAATGTTGTCACAAATTCACACTGAGCTCTTTATAACCTCATAAAATCTCTGCAAGATATGACTTTACCATAAGACCATAAAAATGCCTAAATTCCATATTCATCAAACAGTAAGTTAAGACTTCCACAGGGTTCAAGGCAGCTTTGTAGTACTAGACAGGGAACATCACAGTGTTCAAAACTAATATCACCTCAACCCTAAGTTGCAAGCAAACATAGCAGGGCTGTGGAAGGACCATCATTCTCACCCATATTTCAGTCAAAGGAGACACTAATATCTAGGTGCCTGTCTACACCACACAGCAGAACACAGTGCAGAGATTTTCAAAAGAACTTCAGACATAATTGCAAAGAGAGACCTGTAGTCACTTCAGCACATTAGGTTAAGTGTGGAAAACACCTTGCATCCAGAGCTGCTTTTGATAAATGAATTGGTGTTATTTTCTCCGCTCTGAACTGCTTGCAGTTTCCATTGCATTGGGTAGACTACAAGCATTTCTTGTAGTCATGAACTGCTGCTGAGCGTAGATATTTTAGTGAATACTGATGTGCCCCCTCCTTTCAAGAGTGTGCTCCCATAGCAGACGGGGTCATCACCAACACCAAATTCTGTGAGACAGTAGATGTTCTGTAGCAGTCACCATTGTCACAAGCCTGTTCCCCATGATACTCCCTTGGTGATACCACATTTTGGCTGATTGCTGTCCTTCTGGGTGGCATAGATTTCATTCACTCCAATGGGTACAGACTTAGACTTGTGCTGAACCAACCCAAATTCATGAGTTCTGTATTTCCATCTGCCACTGCTGAAATGGAAGGCTCTTGATGGAATCAAAAGCAAGACATTTATTGCTCTTACCAAGATTTGCTTGCCTGATGCTCTTACCAAAGTTTGCTTACCTGATGGAACCAGAGAATGAGTTGATCACACAGTTATTTAAGAGCTATACTGTCTTGCAAAGGGGTTAGAAGCCCCTTTGAATTGTCCCAGCTGGATCCTGAAAGCTACTCTGCACCCCGCTGATGTAAGCATCATTAAATCCATCCTACTATTCAGTCTAGTGGGAACGCAGCAATTTACATGGTGATGTTGTCAGTGAAGCAGACACAAATAATGCAGGGATTTTAGTTGGAATCACTGCATCTTAACTTCCAAAACATGATTAATTCCCTGAGTTTTATAGACTTTAATTTTTACTAAGGTTCAGCCCTCAAAGAATCAGTCATCTAGGAAAGATAAATCTCTGAATCTCCTTCTGTGCTTGAGGAAGTGTAGGGACCACTCCATCAGTCTGTTACTGAGGAACAGTTAGCAGGACTACAGCCCTGCTGCTGTTCAGGTACAAGAGCCTGGCAACACGAGGTGTTAAGGAAAGGATTGTTTCTCTCCCTCTTCAAGGAAAAATCCTTGTCTGATTGCTCATGAGTAAGTACCATCTGTCCTTTCCCCTGTCCTAATGCCATAGCCTTGTGCTGTGTCAAATAGAGCACTGCTCAGTTGCCTCTTCACAGCAAGAACATCAATATTATTAAAAGGTCTGCAATGGCCTTTTAAGCTCAAGACCAGACTGACAAACTATACCCTGGATTAAAAACATGCACAGACTTCAACATATGTCAACAGGTGGAAGATTTTATTGCTTCCAGACCTTCCTCATGATGGAGAGTAATTATTATGATTACCTGTCAGAGATACGGCAGCAAGGAGAGACACTATATCTGAGTCACTCACAGCAGTAGAGTTAGCAGAGGAACAGCCAGGATAACAGGATTAGCACGGCAAGGGAGATACATGACTTGGGAGTTCACACACGTGTTGTGTGCTCATTAGATGTCAAAATAGATAATTAAGGATTACATTGTATTAAGAAGATCAAGTAGGACTTAGGGAGCATTCATGTCAGCTGCACTGGTAAATTGATCACAGCACCTACGAAGTACTTTCTCCCTTACAACATGCATTTTTGCTGTTGTTCAGTCAACTGAAAAGCCACAATGTCAAAGAGAGAAGCTTAGGGAAAAGAATTTATCTTGGTACATTTCTAGATGTCATGGAAGTATTCAAGACTATTGGAGTGTATTAACAGAAACACATTAGGACTGTGCTGCATATTTCTTAACCTTCCATTTCCTAAAAGCTGGCATGATAAAACTTTTCTTTCTTCTTTTCTTCTGTCCTGGAAAAGTGTCTTTTTTCCTATTAATAAGTGTATTCCCAAATGGGGAGGGAATCAATGTGACTGAGGGGTCAGGAGTCCCTCATGGCAACAGCAGACTGGAATCACTAACCATGCAAAGCAAATTCCTGAGAGAGGGAGACGAATATGCATCAGAGTGCTTACTTTTTTGACGTATACACCAAATGGCAGCTATGACAGGGCACTCAAAAATCTTTGTTCTCTGTTTCATTTTTGTTATTCTTTCAGTATGGCTGTGAATTTCACAGACTGCATGTTGGAACTAAACAATGATTTCCAGCAGGTTTTTCTCCAGTTCTGTTTTATAAGTTTCATTTATTTTAACTGTGCTCTTGCATAATCTTTGCTATATCTTCCTCTTGTAATTAGAAGCAAAGTGATACAATGAAGTCTATCTCCATAATTATATTAATATCACACAACTAAATAAGTGCTGTATTGTGGTCAAACCAAATATTTGTAAATAGTTAGCATCTCACTAATTTCAGTGTATTTTCTATCTGTTACATGTCCCACTGATGTGTTCAGCTGTAGTTCAGTGGTCATACAATGCAAGGAGCAATGGTCAGAAACCTTGCCTGTATGGAGAATGAAAAGGGAGTTTGAATAAAATCAAATTAAACCAGCATACAGTAACACACTGCACCAAATCTCAGAGCACAATTATTTCTGCTTTCTCCTAACAGTTTTAAAAATGCATTAGTGTTATTTGGTACATAAAATGTATGATCTCAGCTAACACACACAGAGCTTTCATGTCATGCATTTCTTATGTGCTCAGTCTTCAACTGAGAAGCGTGTGGTGTCCATACCAGTTGGGAGTATATGATTGTTGGTGCCTTTAGCTCAAAGCAATCTCATTAACTTTTCATCTCATCAAGAACTGCTCTGCACCCGCATATCTTCTCTAACATGAACTCCAGCAGTTCTGATTCTAATGAGAAATATAACAAGAAGAGACAAGCTTTTTTCCTCCTAAAGCAGGAGGTGAGCAAATACAACCTCTCAAGCGCCTGTGGGGATGAACAAGAAAGTTGCTCCTCCTCTATGGACCACCTTATGCCCAACACAGTGTAGAATCTGTGAAATTAATTCAGTGCTTGTGCTATCTTTCACGCACACAGATAAAAACTGGGAACGGTTCCAACGGAGAATTGCAGTTACAACATTGTAATTAAGAGGAGAGCTATTCCCGGGTCTCCTCACTGACCTGTACTCTCAGAGGGAAAAACTGCTGGCCTGTCCTGTTATGTCAAACAGAATGCCGACGTGCCTGGTGGCTGCAGGGGTTTTGCTGTGTGCCAGAGGCAGAGGCTGCATGGGGAGGTAGCTTTCACTGCACACCATCACCACCTCCACCTTGTGCAGAGGAGGAGGAGGAGGAGGAGAAAGACAACAACGACAAGGAGCAGGAGAAAGAGAAGAGGAGAAGGGGGGAAGGAAGGGGCGGGGGGGAGAGGGGGAGGGCCTTTGCACACAACCTTTCTAAAATGTCACTGAGTAGGTTTCAACTGAATAGCACAAAAATAATCTAATTTCACTCCCACTCTAAGAGGACAGCATATATTATTCTCTCTCTTCATCTATTTCCCCTGAAAGCTTTCTGCACCCAATTGCATTAATGAACACTGAACCGATGATGACGCAGATCAGATCAATATGGATATGTGTAGAATTAGGTCATTCTGATGGAGAGCAGGCCCACATGCTCCAAAAGCACTCTGCCAGATGAGAGGCAGCAAGCCGAGCCTTTGTCCCTCACTTTCATTTATAAGAATTATTTTGAAGAGACAAACTTGCTGTGAACCTAAGCTGAAAACATGAGCACCTGGTACACCAAGGTGTCAATTCTTGGCCCCTATGTTGTTTAGGCCTCTAGCATCTTGTAAGGCTGCTCCTTACAAGCAAGGAAGAGGGGCAGTTTGGGAGAGGAAATATCTGTTTATAACACGGAGTGGGGGAATAGCAAATCCTCAAGTCTGGGAGAAAAGAAAGAGTGAAGCTAAAGGAATCTGTCCCTGGACAGATTCACTGTTGCATCCTGGCTCCTGACCTCAGTGGGGTGGATGCAAGGGTGTTTCAAAGGGTCAGCTATTGTAGGAAAAGGTTTTGTAAACAGAGCCATCTTAGAGCAGAGCCATTGGGAGCAAGCAGGGGTTGAACAGCAGGGCTGAGGTGAACCTTGTTGCTTCACGATATTTCCATGCTAGTATCTCAGCCTCCATGCAGCCCAAGTTTTGATATTAAAGGTTATTAGCTTTATTTCTCAACAAGCTGAAAAAGGCATATTTGTGGACTTTACCTCCAAGAGTCACAGTAACAGCCTGAGGAAGATACCTTGCACTGAATGTATGATATACGTCATTAATAATAAAAAAGATATAAAGTGTAAAACCGTTACCCAGCAACACTGCAAATGTGTCAGGCATTATGGCATGTAAAGCTACTGTTAAGCTGGTACAGCCACCTCCCCATGCCTTACAGTAGCAGTAACTGAGAAGAAGCAATAGTTCCTTGGAGCACTACAGGCCCCCATCAGCTAAGGGACCTAGGACTCGGTGGCAGTAACGCTATTGCCCTGAGCACAGCCACACCATAAACTGCATGACCTGTAAATGAAGGGCACACAGGAAGGATGACCCCAGGAACTGCAGGCCTGTCAGTCTCATCTCAG
>VZTX01005318.1:0-45977 GCA_013400915.1 Pardalotus punctatus | reverse complement strand
CCGGGGGGCGAGCGGGCGGGACCTTCCCCTCAGGCCGCTCCCTTGCTCTGAGCGCTGCTTCCTTCCCCTCAGCGTGGCCTGAAGCGCCGCTTTCCGTAAATAAGTGCCTGTGATGGATCAGCAGAGACTTCAGAGTTGCGGTAAAAGTGAACACGGGCAGCTGTGGCGGTGTGTGCCCTCACAGCTTCCCCAGCTGAGCTGGTGCCTTCACGCTTTTTAATGTGCTGCTCCCTCTCCGCAGCTTTGCCCACTTCACTGTGAGGACATCGCTTCTCAGCCGCTGCTGTGCAAAGCTTAGGATTAACCGAGTTAAACACGCTCACTTTTGCAACTACTTAAGCTTTGGGCTTCTCCGTGTACCCATCCCCTTGAGCTCTGATCCCTTTGGCCCATCCATATCGCGTTTATGTGTGCTTGGATTGAGACAGGACTGAATTAACAGCATTCTGTGTTCATACCTCGTATCTATGGATTAAAAGCAGAGGCTGTGGTGCTCCCAGCACCTCTGGAGCCATGTGCAGGTCCCAAAAAATTCTGCTCAAGTGTTTCCACAGTCAGCGTTGTGTGCGATGTGTAACCACAGTTGGGCTGTGCTGTCCCCACTGTGCCTTACACGGGACTTTTTGGCCAGCCCCATCTGAATAATTATCTAAAACCGCTATTCTGAAGTTAATGAGATGCCTCATTAACTTTTGGACGTTGTGGAGATGATGGTTTGGTCACTTGTCATAGTTTAGGGCAAACACGATGCCGCCATGTCTTTTTTTCGTCTTTCAGCTGCAGGAAACCTGTATCCTGCAGCTTTAAATCCCCAAAGGGTCTATCTTTCTGCTTGCCAAACAGAATTGTATGAGCTGCTGTATAAAATACACCATTGCTCAAGAAAACAAAGGGCTTTGTGTGAAAAATGAGAGCTGGAAGTGATAAAAAAATTCTCTTTCAAGTGACAGTTCAGATTATGGCAATGCTGTTGATTGCTGAACCACATTGTTCGATGCAGGGATGAGAATTCCAGTGCCACGAGACATGAATAACGTTCAGAATATGTTTCTAACTCTCAATTGCCTCATCTTGTATTTATAGCAAAACTTGTCGGCCCAAATTTTCTTTAGTATATCGTACATTGCTCTTTTTTAATGCTGCATGTCTGAGAATCCCAAGCCCATTTTTTCCTATGTGTTAGTAAGGAAAATAAACGTGTGTAGAGGGAAGTACATTGATCTGAGCATCTTCAGAGGAAAGTCTTCCAGCAACTCTCTCTGGGTATTTTAGATGCTCAGCACTCTGAAGTATTTGTTGCATGCCAGGAAGCCACTATGGTGTTGATCCACTACTGCTCAACATTTTATGTTATTAGGAAATTAGGTTAAACTGTTGTACTGATCATGGATCTTTTATAGCTGCTTCGCTTTTCTTATGAGCCTGAGTTAAGAAATCAATAAATCTGTCAGCATTTTATTTTCAGTGCTGTCTCCCATAATGTGTTCAGAGGTGAGCAGACATGACAAATAATTGTAAAATTATTGAAACTTTAGTGATAGATTATTCCTGGGAAAAATTGGTCTGAAAGTTTGGATGTTTAGGGTTTCTGAGTGGGAAGGCAGGACAGACACCTTTCCTGGAGGACCATGACAGATGACATGCAGACAATAAAATCTGTCTTTAAAAACAGCAGCTCCCATTGCATTTCTTTCTTTTAGGGCTCTAAAACTACCCGTAAATGGTGTTTTTATCCCCTTAGAGTCACTTGTAGTGTCCTGGGCTCCTAATTCCTATTTCGCCAGGGTATGGAAGAAAGGAAACATTTAAATTTGAGCTATATAGTGAAATGGATGTTTTGGGCCCCTTAGAAACTGATTGAATCTTAAGGAAATCAGTAGAAATTCCAAGTGATGGAAGTGAGCTTTGGAGCAGGTTCTTACCCAGGCTGAATTTGAAATGAGCTGTTGTCACCTCTGCCTGAGGTCTCAGTTTGCTGCTGGCACCATCAGGGGAGCAACTGGAAGCCCTTCACTTGGAAGTTACACATCTACACTCTAAAAATTAATATTTTGGCCCAGCTCAAGGTCTGTGAGGTGCAGGGATCTTTTTTTTAGGGAAAAAGCAATGGCAGGTTATATGGAGGAGGAATATTACAAGCAAAGCACAGCAATGACCATGGGACACATCAAAGTCCTTCTCAGAGGCTGCAGCTGGACCCAACTTTCCTAACACCGTCAGCAAAACAAACAGGAGCAATTTGGGCTTAGGATGAGAGAGGCGAATTATTTCCCAGGCAGCTGTACTGGTCCCTGCACCAGGTGCAGAGTTTTTATTTTTATGTTATTTTTGTAGTAAATGTGGGCCTGATAGGCCTTGGAGCCCAGTCCTTTTGAATCTCAAAGGGGACTTGTTCTTTTGCAGGGTGAAATATTTATTGTCAGCTCATTTTGTGCAAAACATTTGAGAATTGGTAATGTTCACGTGTGTCCGGTTCCTGTGTCTGCTTTGGTCACAGCAGTGTTTTGGGAGGAATAGACAAACTGGACCTGGTCAGACCTGATTCAATTCCAGCAGCAAGTGGGGCAGTAAAAGGCAATTTGTCTCCTCACTTCCTGGTTTCCAACTGGTTGCTGTTGGTTTTTTTCTGCTGCTTTTTCCTCCTTGAACTTGCAGGTGAAAATGGCTGCAGAAGAGAAGTGGAAAGGCTGGGCTTCGAAGCAGCACAAGGAGGCTGAAGATGGTGGGGACAAGGAGCCCTCGGTGCTGGGCCAGCAGCTGGGTGAAGCGGGGAGGTTCGCGTATGCAGCGCTCTGTGGGATATCCCTTGCCTGGCTGTTCCCTGAAAACGAGCAAAGGTACAAGGGGAGCAAGGGCTGGGCAGGGCAGGTGGATTTTGGGTGGCAGCTCAGCCAGAGCTGGCATCAGACTCTGTGTGGGGTCTTCTGAAGCTGGGGAAGTGGAAGATCCTTTCTCTCTGGCACCTGTAAGACTTTTGGAGTTCAGCGCAAAACACATCCATTAACACTGCAGATATCAAAGCATGTTCTGAAGCAAGGTCTAGCCCCATTCAGATTGTTTCCTTGCCTATTTAGCCAGTTTGTTTAGCAATTCCCCTTTTGCTGACTCCTGATGCTTTGATTTTTGTGTGATCCAATGTTTGAAGTCAGGGAGTGCTCAAAGCTTCCAAAAATACCCATTTGTAGAGCCCTGAAATACCCATTTGTGAAGCCTTAACTGCTTCTGCTGCCTTACAGCTCCTTCAGGACAGAATTCATCGAGGGCTTTGTGAAGTGGCTGGACCTGCCTGATGCTGTCTTACCTGCCATGACAGCCTTTGCTGGTGGCTTAGGAGGTGAGGGCACAGAAACTTTCACTGAGATTTTGGTGAAGGATCCCATCTTGAAAGAAAATCCACTTCTCATTACCCAGGTAGGTCCATGTGCTCCCCTCGCCCTTGTTTGCTTTGCAAAAGAGGTTTGGCACATGTGTCTGTTTTCAACTGAAATGCTGTTTGTGCAGTCAGGGAAATAAAATCAATATTTCTGATAGGCATCTATTCATAAGCATCTGTGGGGGGACTGGCATTCTATCCATAAAGAGTTCATGGAAGTGAGGAATGTGAAGCATGATCACTGTCTGCTGAGTTGTGTCTTTGATGGTTTCACTCTACAGAACAGAGAACTGACAAAGTTTTTACTTTGCCTGTGTTAGTTTTCATTCATTCATGTTGTACAGATTTTAATGACACCCTGAAAACGATAGGCCTGATTTTCACTTGTTTAAAGGCCCCTTCACCATATATGTAATACAAACCACCTCCACATATGTGCTCCAAGGAGCACAATTTCCAGTTGGTTTCCCAGAGTAAGCCTTGACCAGAAGGAAATTTTTGTGACTTTATTTTCTTTCACTTAGAAAGTGAAACTGGGACTGCTCCATAACATTCTGCTGTAAAAGCTGATGTGAAGATAAAAGAGGTGAAGCATTTTGGCAGCGTTTGCTTTTGCTGGGGAAGATCTCTCCTCATCCAGCCTCATGTTATACCATGCAGGGTGAAGAGGGCATTAGGCTGCTGCTGGTGCCACACAGAACGTGGGCACTGTCATCTGTGCTGTGTCACCCTGTGCCAAACACCCTGCGTGCAGCCAGTGCTCTGCTATTGATTGATTAATGGTTATCACATGCTCACCTTGAGCAAGGGCCCGGCAGAGCAGCAGATGTGTGAACTTGGCTGTGTAAGGGGAGATAAGAGCAGTGAACTTCTTTGGTCACCGTGACCAGCTCCCATTTCCTGAGCCACCTTTGATGTCTCCTGTCAGTCCATGAAATGCCTCAGAAGATCTGCTCCAAACATCCGAGTGTTCCAGCGCCCAAAGTCCTACAACAGCACAAGGACAGCACCAGAGATCTTAATTAATAATTTAGAGCAGATCTTCTAAAATAAAAGTGGCTCTTTGGAAGCTGTTTGCTCAAATTCAATACATCCACATTTGTTCTTTCTGCCTTGGTGTGCTTCCTGTGTTGTTTCCCTCAGGATAGATTCTCTACATTGAGGCAGGTTTTCATGCATTGCTGCTGAGTTTATTAAGGGTGAAGTTTAGGTTGTGCTTGTTCCAAGCTTATGTTGCATAAGGGCTCCATGTGCTTTTACAAAAGTGGCTCTGGATCGGTGGGAGCACACAGGATTTTGCTCTGACCCAGGAAACTGAGGATATCCCCTGGATTCAGGTGGAATACAGAAACCATAGATAACTTTGATCCATTGAAAGCAAAGATGAGGAATAACTATCAGTCTAATGCCACAGCATCAATCCTTTACAGTCATCTGCATGGGCAAGGTGATTAATGTTGTCTGAGGAAAGACAGAATAAAAGACTTTAGCAGAGCAAAGGCAGCAGAGGTGTGTCTGGAAAAAAACACTGGTGTTTGGGAAACATCAGTGATAAGCTGAGATCAGCTTTTTCCTTCTTACCTGAAAAGAAACAGGCCATGGGACAAAGCTTTATGAATTATTGATCTGTTGCTTTATGGTGCTTGTGCTCCTTTGTATCCAGCTGCTGCTGACGCAATATTTACTGTTTATTAAGCTTTAATTGCTCGGCGTGTTCAGTGGCAGGGCCTTACTGGCACTAATGCTGCATTTTTGCAGACCCTTCATCTCAAAGGAGCTGAAGGGATGATCCATGAAGTCAGGAGATTAGATATGAGCTCACCATTGATTCAATGAACATCTGAGGATTACGGATTGTTATCTTTGTGTTCATTGCGGATGACTAACACAGGCAGATGGTGGTAACTGAATCCTTAAAGACAGTAGTCATAGCAGGCTGTGGGTGTGGTATGGGAAGGCAATGCAATAAAAGAGGTGTAGAAGCAGTGATAGGTGATAAAGCATTGAAAATTCTTACTCTGAATATGTTTTTTGCTCTCAACATACTTAGAATGTCCCTTTTTCCGATGGTTTCCTACACACATTCACTGCAATATGAATTTGGGGCTCTCTGTTTTTAAGGAAATGGGTTTTGAACTTGCATCAACTCAGAAAAAGCTGGCAAAGACTGAATAAAGATTCTCTTCCTTTGTAAGGCTTCTCATGTCTTAGAGTATTCAGGGAGATTCAAAACACTGATTTCAAAATAAGGCTGCAATATAACAACTGCTGCTTAGGGGAGGAAAACAAACCAGTTGTGAACCAAGCTAATCGCTGCTGGTTGGATTCCAGCTGCCTGCGTGTGCAGTTTGTGTGCAGCCTAAACTGGAGAATTTGAGTGCTAATTGGCACGGATGCCATAAAAACAGTTGTTCCAGTTTATCACCTGCTCACCTGTGTGCACCCCTGACCTTTAGAAATGCACGTGTTTACATGCTTAGGCCAGATTTCTTTGGGGTGGCTTGATACGAGGTGCCACAGGTGATACTGGGCAGACAGGACAGGACCTGAGTCACAGCCCCGGTTCCCTGTGCCTCACTCAGGGGCAGTTTATTGTCCACAAACCGTCACCCTATTCCAGAGGCTGCTTACGTCAATGCGTGGAAAATTGTGGCAACAAGGTCACAGGCTTCACCTTATTGAAGGACTTGGGGCCTTTGCTTGATCAGGTTTTTGCTTGAGGCTCTGAGCCCTGCACCTTCTGCTGGTCTTTGACACTTCAGTGCCAATCCTTGCCCCAGAACTGCAGCCAGAGAGGAGGTGATGGTGCCCACATATCCCAGGGCACTCCCAGTACCCAGGCTTTGGGAAACCAGTTACATCCCCTGCTCTGGACTGGTGTCTCCAATTCCCACATCCCAGCAGCCAGCCTGGGGAACAGTCTGCAGTTTGTCCCTCTTCTGGTTGGTTAAGGATAGTTTGTTCTCCGTTCTGCACTTCTGGTGTTTAGAACTCTCAGATTAGAGACTTTTTTATGATACAGATTGTGCTTGGGAGCTTACAGGACTAATAATCATAAAGTCTTTGGCAGTCTCCTACATCTTTGGCTGCATTTTTTGTGTTCCCAGAGGGCTGAAAGGATTCCCTGTAAAATTCAGCTGTGCTGTATTTGTGTGTAGGAGAGGGAAGCAGCTCAACTGAACTGGTGCTTAATGTAGTCACATAAAGAGCTTAGAATTTGTCCAGTGGCAATAAAAGAGGAGAACACAGTTGTAAAAACACTGGCCTCTTTTTCATGGATTTATCTGTAGAAACCATCTATTGAATTGATTTGTTTTCTGGGTTTTTTCATGGTAAAGAGCCAACACAGAAGTTAAGTCCCTGAATCTTTACAAATGGCCATAAATTCTGAGTTTTCTAACTCACTTAATCCAAAAGAACTTCATGCTCGTTCAGCCTTACTGCCTAGAGCTGTGAATTCCCAGAATGCCAAAGAAAATAGGGGCCACTGGTCCGTTAGAGGAACATTCAAACCTGTTACTCATGTTGCAAATGGGAGTATACATGACTGTGTAGGGAGCAGAAGGCATTAGAGTGGGAGGATTCGAGCCTTGTTTCTCCAAAATTTGAACTCTGCTGTAAAATCAGGATCGTAACAAAATAAAAAAACATATGGGATGCCTCAGCATATAGCAAGTACTATCCACTTCTGTCCAGCCTTTGGAGAATTTTGGACTGGTTTTGGTCTGTGCTGCCTCACTGAATTGTACCTTTCTGCTTCCCACTTATGAACTGAGCTGCTGCAGTAATTAAATCAGTCTGATGGGTTTTCATGCCTCCGTTTTTGATCCCTCCAGACCCACATCATTAGTTTTAAATTGAATGTTCTTTTTTTTTTTTTCCTCTTTAGGACCTTCTGTCCTTCTGTCTTCGAGATGGTAAGTTTGTTTAGCATTTCTTCTTTGTAAAAATAATATAGATGAGTTTACATCTGATATTTTAAAGTGCTTGAAAAGGTCCTATCCTATTTCATCTCAGCTTCCTCTCTGGCAAAAGCAGCACACTCCTTCCCTGCATCCCCTTCAGGAAAAACAACTCTTATATTAGGAATGGTTAATAATATGCACTTAAAATTGAACAGCTCTTCACCTCCTTACCTTCACACACTGTGCATTGTCAAGCAGACGGAAATTATGGTGGAGTGGGGTGGTTTTACTCCAGTGTTTCCAGGGAAGCAGGTGACCTCTTCCTTTAGGTCACGAAAATCTCAGCCTAACAAATCTTCTGCTGGTTGCCTAAAAAAAAAATATTCAGGGTATAAATTCCAGAGTGTCTTGTGAAGCCCATTATAAATAAATGTGATTTTTCTCATATATTATATTACACATAAAACAATTCTCTGGTTTGCAATCCATTACATGGATTAGTCTGATAAAACTAATGAAATAAAGACTGTCTATTGAACAGAATGTTCATTTCTAAAGAAGCCTGGATTCTATCACTACTTGCATTTTTTAAATCTCTGGGTTTTAACATGTTCTCACAGGAGAGAACTCACTGCTTGCTGATTAGCCTGTTGCACGGCAGAACAAAACAAGTTTTGTGCTTGCTTTATTTTTAATGGAAAATTGACAAGTCAGTTATTGCAAAACCGCTTATTTTGCGAAGCTGGAATTTAAAAGAAATATCTTTCCAAGCCTCGCTGCCTTCCCGCCAGGCTGGTGAGGAAGGAGCCCAGCAGAGTGTCAGCAGACAGGAAGCAAGGAGGGAGCTCCTTACACACCTGCCTGGACTTGCAGGACGTGGCACATTTCGGGAAGGAATAAAGATAAATCCTGTCCTCATTTCTCAACTAAGTGTAAACCTGATTAATGGTGTCATTAAAGGCCACGGAATTAGTTTGGTATCTTGGTAATGATGGTAATAAATAAACAAACTTAATAGATTGCCCAATGCCAGGTTTGATGTACGTGCAGGAGGTATCACGAACATTCTTTGTAGTTGGGTCTTGCTGGTATCCTCACTGACCCTGAGACAAGCAATTGTGTTATTCATCCCAGACCACACCAAGAACCATTTATAAAAGCCAAACATCAGGAAGCAGTAGGTGCTGCTGAGAGAAACACATTGAAAAAGCAAGAGTTGGCACAAATAATTAAAAATCTATTACATTTAAGATGTTGTTTCTTTAAGAACACCTGCCTATAAGCCCAGGAGTTATCAGTTCTGCTGCCTGGTGTTGTCTGAGTGCGGTGTCCACCCCTGCATCTCCAGCAGGGAGCATAAAAGCAAACATTTGTCCATGGTGCTGCTGGTGTGTAGCTTTACACTGCAGAGTGCCTCTTGTTGCCACCAAGATGAGTTCAAGATACAGCTTTTGCATGGAGGTGCATTTTTACAAAATGCCACCTCCTGCACTGCTGCAGTTGAGGTGGACTGTGCCCAGTTACCCATACAGATGTGTTTGATATTTCTGGTTAGCAGTGGTTCTGCTGCAGCATTTCTCTGTCAAAAAGTTGCCAGCAGGCCTCTGCCACAGAAGATGGAGACTAAAGGATTTGAGATCCTTTTCCTGCCACAGAGGCATTACCTAGTGTGGAGGCTCTGTTTGCAGGGAAGAAGGATTTTCTGTTTATCAGTCTTTTCCTGTTCACAGAAGAGGGTCTGGGTGAAGGAGCTGCTCTGTGTTCCTTGAGCACTCTGCTCATTTACTAATCTGTGTGATCAGACAGACTGATTTCCTGGGCTTTTCTCTCTTCAAGGGTGCTACGATGCTCGAGCCAGGGTGTTGATCTGCCGGGTCAGCTGGCTGCTGAGAATCCCCTTGGCAGAGCTGGAAGTCCTGGAGGAATCTCTGCTTGAGAGCCTGAAGGAACAAAAAGAGGAAGAGTCAGAGTAAGAACATTTGGGTTGACTATGGGGTCAAAAATGCTGCCAGTGCTCGAAAGTTTAGCAATAATTACTTGTGCCTAAGTCCAGTCTCTGATTATTCCCTGAATGGCTCTTACTGTAATCATTTATGGCTTGATTAGGATTGCAGAGCCCTCACAGCACTGACAAGCAGAAGGGTTTAGCATTCTTAAAATCAGAGCTGAGACCCAGCCAACCACCACTGGTAAAGGCTGTTCTGCACTGAGTTGCCTCCTTTCCTCTTTCCAGTTGTCTATTAGAGATTTTGCATAAATACATGGCAAAAATCTTGTTGTCTCTTGGCCCAGCATCCTTCAGGTAGAACTGCCTCTTGCAGAATGAAGTTCCTACAAATACCAGGATTTAGATCCTCAGCTGTTCATTTTCCATGGATCTGTCCATCTTTAAGAGACAGCTGGATAACTCCTATTGAAGGGAGATTTCTTAAGGCAACAGTCTGAATCTTCAGATGCGTACAGATCTGACTCATAATTCTGTGTTATTAAGATAAGATTAATTCTTGTTATCTATAAGAACTGTAGTATCTTTATATTCCTATCATCAGGCAGAACTTGTGCGATGGTTTAGTGATATTTAAGGCAGTAAACATGTTCGTAGTGGACTTTTAAGGAAAATATTTTCGTCTGTCAACTCAGCAAATGAGTTATGAAATCACCCTAAATGCTAATAAAGGCTTTAATCGACACCTGTGCCATGGGTCAGCTCAGATCTTACCATGGAGTCCCATGTGATGGGTATCTTTCAATTACAGCTGTATTTAAATAACACTTTACTTTATAGCACACTGTAAAAAGGAAAGTCAAAATAATCTCAAAGATTGTGGACTGCTAAATGTTTGGTGTGCAGGAGCAAGGGTTGGTATCAATAGGGACAGTTTTGCTGTGGTTTGTGGAAACATGCTCAGTGCTGGGTCTTTAAGCTGTGTCTGGTAATGGTGAAAGAACAGCGTGGCTTTCAGACCCTGCTGCCAGCCCAGTGGGGTTCCTGTGTGTCTGCTGTGGAGAGAGCCAGGGATTTCCATCTTGTCCTTTGCCCAAATCGCAGCCATGGAAGTAGATATTAGATAAAAGGCTATTAGATATTAGATAAAAGGAAAAAGGAAAAATCCTTATGGTGAGAGGAGCCCCAGACTCCAGTGCAAGCTCATCGTTATTGCTGTGTTAAAACAAGGCTGAGATTTGTGGGGAATCGATGACCCTTTCTTTGGTTTGAAGTCAGGAGTCAATGGAGAAAGGAAGCAAAATATAAACCTGTCACCACCGTGACCTCACAGATTTTGGGGGCTGGGAACACCAACATGTGCTTCCAGCTTTGACCAGCAAGAGGTTTTGGAACAGAAACAGCCAGCCGGGGTTTTGGCAGCTCCTGCACAGGTGTTTTTACTGATATTTGTTAACAGGAGGTTTTGCTCCTGTCTTTGCTGCTGTGGATATGTTGGATTGAGGCCCAGAACCTGCAAGATTAAATGTACAATCCTCTGTAGAATAATGCTCCGACCGCTTAAATCCATGTTACTTGCACCAAACGTGTTCTGATCTGCAGGTGAAAACCTTTCTTTTGTACACAGTTCTGTAGAAACCGGAAAACATCACAACATTTGCTTGCTAATGTGTGCTCCTGCCACTTTTCCTTATTGGAAAATGACCTGAAATTCTCCATAACAATCTCTCTGAACATAATTTGTGGTTCAGGCAAGAAGCTGCACATCTGAGCTCACTGAGGGTAGAGAAATACCAGAAGCAGCAGTTAATTACCACAGTGGATAAAAGCAGTCTGGTAATCCAGTGATAATGGTAATGGAGGAGCCATTAGGAAGCAGCTGCTGGCAGCTCCAGGCATCTCCAGAAGGGAAGCAGTGACAGGCAAAACTTCTCCTTTTATTTACTGCATTGTCAGGCAGGATTTAGCTGCCACTCTCTTTCTCCCCACATATCTCAAACTGCTCATTATTCCAACTGACTCCAGGTTAGACACGTTCCAGCTCTCTTGTCATTATTGTCAGCCCGAGACACAGTGCAGTGCCTGTAAAAGCTGATGAGCCTCGTGTAGAACAGAAATTGCTGGGTATTGCCAGCTTAGGTATGAACAGCCCAACCACAGCACTCGTGTAAAGAACTCCAGGAGCAAGTTTATCCAAAGCCAGGCATTCAGATTGGTGACTAAGCCACAAAGTAGAACATTTTGAAAGGATGAGAGGGAACGGCCTCAAGCTGCGCCAGAGGAGGTTCAGGTTAAATCAGGGGGAGTTTCTTCATGGAAAGAGTTGTCAAGCATTAGAAGGGGCTGCCCAGGGTGGTGGTGGAGTCCCCATCCCTGGAGGAGTCCAGAGGAGGCCTGGACGTGGCACTCAGTGCTCTGGGCTGGGTGACAAGGATCAGGTACACCTTGGACTTGATGGTCCTGGAGATCTTTTCCAACCTCGATGATTCCATGATTCTCTGATGGCCAAACACTGCTTTGTCCATGGGGCTGTAGAAAGCAGCTGTAGTTGTACAGAAACTGCAGAGGTGGTGTTCTCTGCAGACACCACGTTTGCAGCTGCATAAGGTAATGAACAATGGTTTTTGGAGGGTCTCTGTGGAGACAAAGTCTCCGTGACGTGCAGGTCCGTGGGAGTTCTGCCAGTGAGTGCAGTGACTCAGGGATTTCACCCACTGAGCTCCATTCTCCTCCTGCTGCGCCTCACAAAGCTGCATATTGTTTGGGACTCGTGTAAAATTGTCTTAATCAAAATTACAGTGTGCTTAGGGGGTTCCAGGAAGGATTAGGCAATTATATGGATAATGAAAATCCAAAATTAGGCTAGGATTAACAGGGAAAATATCCAAGTTTGGAAGCAAGATAAACTGTCACATTTCAAGGCCTGAATTAACTGCTGTATAAACAGCAGGCCAAAAGGAACCTTCTTCTGAAAACAGCTTATTCCAGTGTCCTCTGTTTCTCCCACTTTTCTCTGAAATGGAAAGAGTTCTTGTAAGAAAGAAAGCAAAGACACTGGAGAGAAGTCAAAAGTCATGGCTAATAAATGGTATTTGTTCCTTTTAGGTTTGTTTACCTCTTTCTGATAAGCTTGTTAAAATACAGCTTAAATGCACACAGACAAATGACTGTGTTTAATTCCTGTTATATTATTATATAGTGATGTGCAATTAGCAGCTTGAAGTAAACACTGCTGTTGGAAAATGGTTTAATTGCATCTCTGTTAGCACAAATTACCCCTATTCCCTTTTATTTCAGACACTTTTCCCTGTTTCTCCTTAGCTCTCTTGTGGTGTTTTAGAACACTTAGGCAGCATATAGTTAATGAAATGCTTTTGACTTTTTTGTTTCTCTTTTTTTTTTTTTACAAGCTTCAGCCCTATTAGGAAGGGTTTTCTGAGTAAGTAATATCTGTTGGCTTTTGTCAGCAATTAAATCGTTTCAGTTTAAATCTATGGTCCATTTAATCCATTCAATTTAAATCTCTAAATCCATGCTCATAAATCTCAGTGTGCTGTCACAGTCCACACCTGCATGTTCCTTTTTACTGTTCCTGGGAGGGAAATTACACCGAGGAGAATAAAATCAGATTCTGACGCAGCATTGTTATCCATCAGGCTTTTTCCTTAGTTTTTGTACTTCTAATCCCCCCACAGAACTGCAGAAGTCTCCAGAAGAAAGAAGGAAAGAAGGAAAAAGCTGAAGAGATACCTGCTAATCGGCCTGGCAACTGTTGGAGGTGGAACAGTGATTGGTGAGGCTGCCCTTAACATTTTGGGAGCACAGCACCAGGGGCAGGGAGGGGTCTGACTCCAAGAAAAGTATTTTCAGCCCCACAAAAATAAACATGAAAGAATTAGCTGGAAAAGTTATTCCAGGGTAGCTTCACTCACTGGAGGAAGTATTAAACTGAGGTTGTCACCCTTAAAAATGTGTTCTCCTTCTTTGCTCTCATGTTATAAAACCATCAGAATGAGATTAGATCAATATTTCTTGAGCACAGCTCACCCCAGATCACCACACAGTCTTCCTTTGACTTTGAAGTGATTCTTCATTTTTACTGAAGTCAGTCAAAGAATTTGGGCAGAGATTCAGGGCTTGGGGAGGGTCTCAGGAAGCCCCTTTATTGGACACACAAAAAACTCTTCCAGCAGCAGTAGCAACACCCTCCCAGCCCAGGGAAATGCCTGCCTGGGGTTTTGAAGGGATAACAGTCTGGTTTCAACCCTTGTTGCATCCTCAGGTCTGACAGGAGGCCTGGCTGCCCCTCTGGTTGCTGCAGGAGCTGCCACGATCATCGGGAGTGCTGGAGCAGCTGCTTTAGGATCCACTGCTGGCATTGCTGTCATGGCATCCCTTTTTGGAGCAGCAGGAGCTGGTCTTACTGGTAAGAGACTGACCACACCATTCTCAGCCACTGAGGCACAGGATCACATCTGCAAGTGCACAGTTAATGATTCTGCTGGGCTCTGCAGAGCGAGGGAAGCAATTTGAGGTGTAATCTGGGAGATTTTTATGTCAGTGCTAATTAAGGTAATGTGGAGCCCCTGGTGACCAAATTGGGAAAGAATATTTGCTGTGTGGTTAATGAAAGTAATGAAAACTTGCTGCTTTGGGTTAGAAAGATACTGGCATGGAGAGCAGCAGCTATTACAGCAAAAAAACCCTACTGCTGGATTCCCTCAGATCACACAAGCTCAGAAGAATCAAGTTGGCTCCGTACCAAGCTATAAGTAATGCATGGACTGACTGAGGGTTTTGGAAAGGAAAGAAACTTCTCTCCAGATTACCCAATTAATTTCTTAACGAGCTCCTACTGTCAGCAGAATGTGTCCTTTCTGGGCCATCTCTGAGCCCTGTGTTTCTGCCTGGCTGTGTGTAGGATACAAGATGAAGAAACGTGTGGGAGCCATAGAAGAGTTTGAATTCCTCCCACTTACTGAAGGGAAGCAGCTCCACATCACCATAGCAATCACTGGATGGCTGTGCACTGGCAAATATGGTAAGAACATGATGAGGAAGCTGAGAGGAGCCCAAAGAGCCATGGCTGTGTCCCATCCCAGGCTGTGTTTGTGCTCACTGAGCACCACGTCTGCCCCACATTTCCGTGGCCTGGCAACTAAACCACATAAGGCTTTGCAACCCGATCTGCAATCCCAGGCAAACAGAGGGAAAAAAAACCAGGGCATTAAGTTGGTGGTGATAGCAGGATTGGGAGCAGCCATGGCAGGATTGTTTCTGTTAGGAATTGTTGCATGGTTTTGCCAGAAAAGGTCTGTTTGGGAGATGATTGCCAGCACTAGTACGAAGTGTCTCTGAGACCTTATGTTTATCCTCCAGGAATTAACAGAAAATAGTGTGATTTTGCTCTCTCTGTATCTGCCAGCTAATGAGGTTTATTGGCAAGAAAGTTCTGTCAAGTAAATCCTGTTAAGCACAGCACTCCAGAGGTGGCTTACAGGGGAAACCTTGAAAGGTCTGTAGTGCTTTCTTTCCCAGTGTAGCTTGTCGTATAAAATATGTCACCTGTCTGCTGATGTGCTCAGCAACCTGACTGAACAGCTGCCAGTTTATTGAGAAGCACCATCATTAACTCTGGATATCATTAATGCAGAAGCATGTCTCTGCCCTGTCACTTGCCAGGCTGCAGTTTGCTGTCACAGGGAGGTTCTTTCCACTTTGCAGTGCTGTGCTTTGGCATCTCTCTTTGTCTCCTTGCCAAAGGTCCAGATCATCAGGGCTGGAGGGCTCCCAGGCATGGTTAGAGAGGCAAGTGTGGCCCTCCAGGAACCTTTTTGTGTCTGTTTGCCCTTAAAAGGGAGTTACAGATGATACACATTCTTCTTCCATAACTAGCAATCTGCTAGAATGTTTTAAAGAGCAAAACTGGGGTTGTCATCCATTTTCCTCCTTACAGCAGTGTCTGTCTGTGGACACACTCCTTCAAACAGAGGGAGTACTGAGGACAGGAATTTTACGGACTTTGCCACCTTGTGGTTTTGGAGCTGCCAGTAGCTGCCAATCCACGTGACCCCAGATATGACAGTCTGTAGTGGTGATCTCATATCACTTTGATCAGCAGCTGTCTCAACCTGCCATGTGTTGTTTGGGGAAGGAGCAGTGTGGGAAGGCTTTTAATTAATCCAAATGACAATTCTCCTCTGCCCTTCAGTGTTGATCTGTCATTAATAGCCTTGCTAGAATATTCCAGTGTCCTGCAGGTTCTGCTCTGATCCTCTGTTGAGCTCCTCTTGCCAGGAATCAGCCATTGTGTTCTCTCCAAACATAAATTCCATCTTTGCACCTTTCCCAGGGAGCTTCACAGCCCCGTGGAGCAGCATGCTGCACTCGAGGGAGCAGTACTGCCTGGCCTGGGAATCCAAGTACTTGATGGAGCTTGGCAACACCTTGGATTCCCTGCTGAATGGTTTTGTGAACATGATGGCTCAAGAAGCCCTAAAATTCACTGTCTTGTCAGGTAAGAACCTAGATCTTATCAGATCTGCTTGAGTGGCTCTTGTGCAGTTTCACTGTTAAAGGAGCTTTCCTAAAGAGGGAATGTTTTGGAGGAGGCAGTGCTGGCACTGCCCAGCAGAAGCGACCTGAGAACCTTCTTTACCACACCTGTAATTTGGCTGTGCTCTCCTGGACTGTTGAGCCGCTGTGTCATTGTACCATTCTGGTAAAGCTGCAGCTGGAAACGCCTTCCTTCACGTGGGACTGTTCATTTCTCCATGTTATTACATCATTTACTGCTGTACAGAAACCTCCCAACACGCAGGTTACACTCACCCCTCTGCCAGAACATCAGATTCTTTCTTATCTTTAGGCCAGCAAAGCATTTCTCATCACAGCTCTTGGGAAAGAAGAGCTGGAAATGACAAAACCTCCTAGGCTTAACTTTTCATTTCAGTGAACTGTCTTGATTTTGATGTTTTCTAAGAAACCTCTGTGTGTTGCAGGGATTGTGACAGCCTTGACTTGGCCAGCGTCACTCCTGACTGTTGCCAGTGTCATTGACAACCCCTGGGGAGTGTGTCTGCACCGCTCTGCTGAAGTGGGCAAACACCTTGCACACATCCTGCTCAGCCGACAGCAGGTAACGGGGCAGAATTACCCAGGAATAACAGCTGGAAGGGAATTGGCCCAGGGAGGTGAAGTTTTATAGTCATGCTAGTTACATGGCATCTTTCCAGGGAGACAAAAACTAATAAATAAAAACTCAGAGAGTGCTGCATGAGGGTGACCAGCAGATATGTGGCTCACTGGGGAAAAGGAGGATGTCCCATGTGGATCAGAGAAATCCTGCTGAGATTTGTTTTATTTAACCTAAAGCTTTTCTAAATGAGGAAGAAGAGATCCAGGCCATAAATGACCAGTGGCTTAATAATGTCAGAGCACAGCTGGACCCACTCACCAAGTGGAAGTCAGAGGGCAGGAAGTGAGGATGGGTGAAAAGGAAAGGAGAATACAGAGTGTTAAAAATATTTATTGATCATTAAGAGCCACCAGCAAAACAACCTCAGAGAAAAGTGGGTGTCAGCCAATACCCAGTGAGCCCTGGCATTGCCTACAGAGAAGGGCAGTGGGCTGGCACCTGATGGAAGTGACAGAAGTCTCTCTGAAAAAGCTTGAAAAAAGGTATTTCTGCCCCCCAAGAGCCTCTCATCATTTGCTGTGCCAGTGCTGGTTTTTGCTGGCCACATGTTTGTCTCCCACCAGTCACTGTTGATTATAGCAGAGCCCGAGGGGAGCTGTGGCCCCCGAGCTGTGTGTCCCAGCAATGTGGAACAGCAGAGGAGGAACAAACTTAATTTCTCATAAAAATCCAATCCTAGAAAACCCAATAAACTTTGTTTCATACAAGCCCTTTGTTTTGCTCGGGGGCATTTGTTCCTGGCTGTTAAGCATTTGCTGTTGTGAAAACACACATTCCAGTGTGCTGGAAAGTCTAAAACTGCTTAATGTGATGTCTGGGGTGTCCATCACACACCTGCTCCCTGGATATTACAAAGACCATTTTTCATTGATGTTGGGATTAGGCTCCCTTTGATCTTACAGAAAATCTTATTAGGCTATTCAAAATAAAAGCTTAAAGCTTAAAAGCCACATCATTTTTTATAAGCATCGCATGGTGCTGCTGTCACTCAGCCTGAAATCTGGAATTGGTCAGTATTTTTGTATTACAGCTTCTTCTTCTTCTGTTTATTGAAACATTTCTAGGAAAATTTTGTTCCTTGAATAAGGTTTTCATTTGGAAATTTCAATCCAATGACAGCATCTGTTTTGGTTCTGTTTGAAACATCCGCTTTGTTGTAAATTCTGATCATTCGATTTTTTCAGTTGATTTTCTGAAGATCAAAACATACAAAGTACTCAGATATGTAGAATTCTCCATCTTGAACTGGGTATGACTTTGAGGAGACCTGAAGCCTTTGAAACCAACCAATTGCTCCAGTATTCCAAAGGTGGTGCACAAGCAACTGCTCTGTGTCTCAGGCTCTCGGGGATCCCAAGTCCAGTCTCTCTTTCCAGAGAAAACACCATTTGATGGGATTTTTTCCTTTCCTTCTTTCTCAGGGCCAGAGACCTGTCACACTGATTGGCTTCAGCCTGGGTGCCAGAGTCATTTACTTCTGCCTGCAGGAAATGGCTCAAGAAGAAGGTATAATTCACCTTCTAACTTTTCTTCTTTTATTATCCTTACTCCTGCTACAGAAGTTTTTCTTCCAAGAGGAAGAACAGAACTTGGCTCTTTAAGGATAGGACAAAAACTCAAAAAAATGAGGTTTAAATACCACTAGAGCAAAATTCTGCTGTCATTTCCCCCAGTGCAGTGGTTTAAATCCACTGTCTCACTCACACAAGGGTCTCCAGTGGATCACTTTGGTCTGTAAACAACAACGTGACATTTGTGATTCGTCTGGAGCTGCCCACGCACTGCCTGATCCCGGCAGAGGATGCTTTGCCTTTCTTGGGAGCTCCCTGCAGCTCTTGTATCTGATTCCCTGAGTCCTGCCTTCCATTTAAGTCGCTGAAATGCCACTGTCATCTGCTATTTTCATAGTAACTTCCCCCCAAAGTCAAGTATAAAACCATCTGTCAATTTATTGCCCATTGTGGTTCTATTTATTAATAGATTCTATTTTTAATAAAAAAAATAAAATCATTATGATTAGTTGATGGAAATTGTATCTTGGAGTTGAGTCAGCAGTGAGTGTGTGCAGCCTGCCTTTCCCCCACGTAGCAATTTGATTCATTAACTATTTAGCTTCACAATAAATCATAAATAAGGGATTTTATAAAGGGAAATGTCCAATAAAGTCCAAGAAGGTGGGAACAGAGTCAAGTGAGGATGGAGAAGGGCAGCATTGACAGCTGTGTGCCAGAACTTCACTTCTGGTTTAAGATGGAAGTCCTCAAATACAGGAATTCTGTTCTCAAAATAAATCTAATCAAATCCAGAATGATCCTGATGGAGTTACACTGGAGCCAGCACCCAGATCCTAATCTGGCCCTAGATCTACACTTTTTGTGTCCTGAGAATGCCAGGGGCTGAGGTATTTCCAGGGTTTTATTTCAGGCTGCAGGCTCTGGAATAACACGAGCCCATAGCTTAGGGAGGAAATCCTTAGGGGTCTGGGAGTTTGGCTGCCACTCCAAAGACATCCAAGTCTCGTGGTGCTGTATCAGAGCAGCTCCCACCATAGCCTGATTTTGCAGTTCCTTAATTGAATTCTGAAAGCTGAGCTGTTTGTGAGATGAAAAGCAGCATGTTCAGCACAGATTGCCAAGGCGTTCTTCACAGGCACATTCCAGAGCAAGCCACAGAAGGAATGGAGCTGGGACCTGGGACAGCTGAGACTGATTTGGGTTTGGACTTGAATGTCTCACACGAAAGGAACACACGGCCTTGTCATGCAGGGCTCTGTATCCAGATGGCAGTGGCATTTCTGAGGACAAGTAGCAATGATGGATTGGCCAGTGAAACACCATGGCAGGGACTCAGACTCTGTTCAAATGCTTCTCTGCAAAGCAGTGGAATAACCTTTGGGATACTTCATCACGGATGACTTTGGGAGCCAGAGCTCGGTAGGTTTCCAGAAAATGACATTATGGCAGAAGCTGGAGTAAATGAGCCATGGGGGACACGTTCCTGCACGGGAAGATCATTGCTCTGATTTCTTCATCGTGATTCCTGTGCATTTTAGTAAATAATTAGCAATTAGCAAACTAATGCAAATTGATAATGGCTGTTACCACCAGAGCCTGAAGCTTGAAAGCCAGCTGTGCGTTACAGGAGTGAGGAGTCACTCACTGGGTGTTTGGTACTGATCACAGCTCATGTGACAGTGTCCCCCGGGCTGTGATCCCTGCTGTGCTCAGGTGTCAGGAATGCTGCTGCCAGCTCTGCCCTGGGACAGCTGTAACAGCCAGAGCTGAATCCCAGCCCTGTTCTCCCTCCAGTCAGCACTCATGTGCTGAGGTACTTTCCCTTTCCCAGGGAATTGTATCCCAAGGGCACAGCAAAGCCCCCCTCCCAGGATTGGTTATGGCCTCTGGAACAGCTCCTTTCTTCCACACCTTTTCTGGAGAAATCATCTTAATCAGGTTTTCATTTTGGCCTGTCATTCTCACTCTGTTCCCACCTGCTTGAACTTGATTGGAAATTTTCCTTTATGAAACTCCTTATTCATTCTCCACTCTCTATGAGGCTAAATGGTTAATGAATTAATTTCATTCCACTGATTGTGCACACTTTCTTCATCATCTAAAATATTTACAAACTGTGAAATACATTTCATTTATCTCGAGCCTCAGCAGCTCGGCAGGCCAGTGATCTGTTCCCAGGTCTCTATCCTGTCAAAGAAATAATTCAAAGAAAAGGAGCATTTTTCAGACAAGGCTAAACATTTTTTGCTCTGAGCAAGAAATAAGCTGGACAAAGGACTGGAGAAACAAAAACTTCCAACACCTTGCCCAAATATCCAGGCTCCTGATGAATTAGCTGTTTGTTTATTCAGTTGGCTCACATTGTGGCCGTGGAATTTAGAACCTTGGTTGGAATGAGCTTCCCGTTAGCAGGGCTCTGGGTGTCCTTTTAATTGCCCATGATTATTGGAACAGGGCTTTATTGCTCCCACGTTACACTCACAAAATGTAAGTGCTCTTTACTCCTTTTGATTGGTGCAAAATTTGCTCTGCGATAAGAAATAATTCCAGGAGAGCTCATTTGGATTTGTCAGGCACGGGGACTTACACCTCAGAGAAGGATGCAGGCACTGCAGGCAGCTCCAATCCTTTACTGCTATCAGGGAGAGGAAGCCGAGTGATTTACATTTGAAAAGTCTCCCCAGGCAGCACCCCTCCCTCAAATGTTTGGTTTAGCTCAGGTCTGTGGAGCCTGGTCTCTCACAGGTGCAGAGTTTGGATTTGGAATGTTATGCTCATGACTCTTCCATTTAACTGCTGTGGCATCAGAGGCTTCACCTCTCTTTACAAAGATTTATGGAAGATACTGATATATTGTTCAGGAGTTTAGGAAAGTAGAAGTGCTGCCCAATATTTCTCATTCTATCTTTATTTCTCCTGAAATTGCCTGGCTGCAGCTGTCTGATAAGTGAGGAAGATTTATTATGCTTAAAAGTCAACATTGCTGTTCAGCAAATCAGGCCCTGGGCATTCAGGTTACAGCACAAGGAAATCAAACCAGTCTGATAGATAGATCTTCACTGTGCCTCCATTGTTGCTACTTCCAAATCAATATTAAGAATTTGGGATTTTCTTTTGCATGTTCTGGCCATGTTTTTCATAGAATCAGCTGTGGGGAGAGTTCCTCATGCTTCATGTATGACAACATTTGCTCACCCTGTGGGATCTCAGACCCTTTCACCTCTTTCAAAGCTATGTGCAAGTCCACATCAGTGAGTCTGCAGAAAGACCCTTCCAGAGGTTTCTAAACCTTTCCAGAGGTTTGCTGCTTGAACAGCATCTTTCTGGGCAGAGGCCAGGCCACTTCTCCCTCCTGCCATCAGCCTGGTCCTTTGCGCTGTCTGAGCATCTCGATTTTTCATTTTTACTAATTCCACTAATGCCCACTAATTGTGGACGCTGAACATGTATGGAAAGTTGTATTTATGGTCCTCCTTTCCCTTGTTTCTGTCTTTCAAATTGAAGCCCCCGAAATCATGATTTTTCTGTAGTGCACATCTGACCACACTTCATATAAGAATATTTTCTGATCCATCTTCTAAACCTGTTCTGCTTTCACCTTAACAGACTCACAAGGGATCATTGAAGATGTTGTCTTACTGGGAGCTCCGGTGGAAGGAGAAGCCAAGCACTGGAAAGCTCTCACCAAAGTGGTGTCGGGCAGGATCATAAACGGGTACTGCAGGTCAGTGTGTGCTCAGAGCCCGGCCACGGGGGCATTTTGGGGTATTTATCCCTTTGAAGCACTTTGTAAGTGAGTAACTTCAGCTGGTGAGGACATGGATTCAGCAGTGCCAGAGCCTCGTCCCTGCAGATCCATGGGAGATGACAGCTTCAGGAGGCTCTTGAAGACTGAAGCAGCTCTTGGCTCTTTGTGACACTGGAGCCCGAGGTGCTCCACATGGAGGTGCTCCTGTTCATAGAGGGGCAGTGTTCATAGCTGGGTCAGTGTGTTTGTGTGTGTCATCTGATCTATTCTGAAACCCCTTTAAATCTCAGCTTTATGTGGAGGACTATACATACAGCAGTTAAGTTCACTGACTTAAAGAATGGGAATTAAAATTTATCAAAGCTTTAAGATGCAGTTCACTTGTGGCTGCTCATGGGGAACAAGATGTGAAAATCACAATTGCAAGGGAAGGACCTCAAGCAAATTGAAGGGTTTTATATCTGGAGTAGGTTTCTAGTAGGTCAAGATAGTCCACATGAACAGGATATTTAACTTACAAAGGAAGAATAACTGGAATAGCTGTAGCAAATTTAGTAAGCATGTGAAAGGGTACAAAGATTGCCTTCAAAACAAATACCAGCCTTTTAAAACCACATTTAAAAAACATTTTAGAAATAAAAGCAGACAACTGTTGTGCAGAGTTGTGGGAGCTGCTGGCTGAGAAGAGGGAGGTTCAGAGGCCCGAAACAGCTGAAGCAATCTCAGAAAAGCCATTAAGTATTCATGTGACAGCTTCAAACCTAATGACTGTGTCTTGGAAGATAATTGTGGCAGGAACACTGCTTACCAGCACAATTAGATAAGGGGGAATTAAAACCAAGGAATAAAGCAGGAAAGACTAAGAGCATGGGGAAATTAATTGAGAAATAACCAGGCAAGAAGATTAGCAAAGAACCTGCAAGTCAAGACAGTTTATAAAGTTGTGAGCCCTTGGGTCAAGGACAGGTGAAATTGCTGCAGGTGGTTTCCAGGCATACATCCATATGGATGCCTACACACATGTATGGAAGTTGGGGAAGTGTTGTGTTACTGTGCTTCTAACAGGGTGTTTTAACCTAGAAAGAAGAATTAAATAAATGAATTTAAAGCATTCAAGGTTAAAACAACAAGTTATTAATCCCATCTCTCAGCTAGGCTGGAAATTGTTGCTTTTGTCCTCTTTGGATCTCAGGATTTTCAGGGATGCCAGATGTAAACACTTCTTGCAGTGTTTCTTCATGTGGCATAAGGAAAAGCAGTTGCTGCCTCCCTGGGAGTGCTCTGAGTTCCTCCAAGAAGCCATAAGTGATAGAAATCATTGCACATAACTGAATTTAGCTGGCAAATGTTGTTCCTCCCTGTGTTCTACAAAAATCAATTTCACTGTCAAAAGCTCAGTGTATCCATTTCCTATAACACACACACACACACACACAAAAAGATCTTCTTATAGTTCCTAAGCCTGCCTGTGCAGGAACTATAACTTAGGAATAAAATACAGAGTGTGTGTGTATGTGTGTGTGTGTGTGTGTGTGTAGGGGGTTATTCAGGGAACATGAGGGGCAGCTCGAGGGGGAAGCAGAGACACAGGGAATTTCTGTGAGGACTGAGATCTGACAGAAGGGTTATACAAACATGCCTCACCTGATTCTGATTTCTCTGGTCTCTCGCTTGTGCAAAGAGTGGCCTCGTTCTGTCACTTCAGGAGTAACTCTATTTAGGTTGGATGAATTACACTGAACAGAATTCCTGTAAGGTCAGATATTCTGAGCCCGGTTGTTGAGCTTCAGTCCTTGTTCTCCTTTGGCTTTGGAATATGAGGGGACAGGGCAAGTGAGAGCCCTGTCAGCTGTCAGAGCTGTCCCCTCCCACTTAACACTGGAGCTACAAATTCCCAGTGGGAAACCTCACCCAAATCAGTTGGACTGGCTCAGCTTTTGAAAGAACCCTTGCCTGAGCAGTGTG
Source organism: Pardalotus punctatus (assembly GCA_013400915.1). Lineage (NCBI taxonomy): Eukaryota > Metazoa > Chordata > Aves > Passeriformes > Pardalotidae > Pardalotus > Pardalotus punctatus. The sequence continues at coordinate 22,329 of VZTX01005318.1, read as the reverse complement.
GATATGTTGTAAAGGTTTTGCAGAGCCCTGTGCAGACTTACACCTTGTAATGTGGATTATTTGGGGGTAGCCAGGAACCTGTGCAGGGGCATTTCACCTGGTGCCATCACAGAGCACAAATCCCACTCGTATCCCACTGAAATCTGCTCTATGGAGTACAGTGGCATTTTGGTGCCCAGTTTTTATGCTGTTGCTCAGCATGGAAGAGCTTTGTATTTCCTTCTCTCCTCATGCCACAGTCTACCCTGAAACTGTCACAGTGACTTATGGCACTGCTTTAGAGTGGGAGCAAACTCTTCCTAGCTCTGTCATGGAAACCATGTATTTCTACAGTACCTATAAATCAGGAGCACTCCCAGGAGCTTCACGGTTGATATTTATGTCTCAACATCAGTGCTGTAGGTCTCATCACCTTTCCAGCTTTGTGGGCTGGAGAACCTATCAGTACATGAAAAAGATGAAATATTGAAATATCAATGTGCAATCCCTAAACAAACACAGAAATAAACAGAAGGGTCAGACTTTTAATCTCACTGCAGGTAAAGAGACTACACCCATGGATCAGGATTCAGTTCAGACTTACACCCCTGTGCCCCAGGACCCCCCCTGAATCCAGCAAGTGATTCCTGGTGTCGTTCCTACATCACACAGAGCTACAGCAGGTCTTGATCCAGACATCACTGTGCTCCCAGCCCTTCCACTCTCCTCATGGTTGCAGTAGTAACACACTGGAAGATTTCCAGGCCAGGTTGGACAGGGTGACCTGGTCTAGTGGAAGGTGCCCCTTCATCCAGCTGGAAGTGGATGAGCTTTAAGGTCCCTTCCAACACAAACTGTTATGGAATTCCTTGATTCAATATTGCATTGGTGGGCAGCAGGATTTTTTCCCACTCTTCTCTGCTTGCAGGGGGGACTGGCTGCTGAGCTTTGTGTACAGAACCTCTTCTGTCCAGCTCAATGTCGCAGGCCTCCAGCCAGTTGACATGGATGACAGGAGGATGGTGAACATGGACCTTTCTTCTGTGGTAAGTTCTGATACTCTCATTTTTTCTCCATCATCCTTTTCTTGCAGCACTGTAACCCCACGCTCACTGTGTAATGAGCTTTAAGAACTGAAGAGAGCCCCTCCAGGTACACTGTCCCTCTTTTCTGTCTTTGAGGCAACTCTTACCCACACTTCCCTTGGGATTTTGTTGGCCCAGCTAGCCCTCAGCATTGAGCAAAACAATGAGAATTTACATCTCCTGTTGGATATATTTGGATTTTTTTGGTTCTGACATATCTCATGCTGGAGATAGAAAATGCTATTACTCCTCAAGAAGGGCCTTGCTGTCATAGAATCATGGAATGGTTTGGATTGGAAAAAGCAACTCCCAGCTCCTGTGGGTGTGGATCCGGGGGAGGTGGGATCAGCAGCTGGAAAACGTGGATCTCAAACACGTGCCTGCATGGCAGGTGCAACTCACAGTCTTATCTTGGTGGAGCCTTCCACACTGCTCGGGTTCATCCAGGGGCAGGTTCCTGGCCCTTGTACCTTGGTCCCTGCAGCTGCAGGAGCTGGAACTGGTTTGGAGTTATAGAAGCTCCGTGATAGCAACGGTTGGTTTGCCAGGTTTTGCTGCCTTTTCCGAGTATGTGTCTCCAGGAAACAGGGAGAGATTCACTGGTATATCTGGGAAACATTTAGCTTCCTCAAAGCTATCTGGTGTCATTAGTGATAAGCCACTGTTAGAACATCTGGCAACATATCTAAGCAATATTCAACTCAATTATCTTAAACTCATCAACGTGTTGCCGTCCCCTCCACAGAAGAAGGGAGCTCTTCCACACAAACTTACCTTGTGTATCCATATCTATGGAAATCTTGGATATGCCATTGTGTTTTTTCCATGTCTTAATGTTTTAATTCATTGTTTACTCCCTGCAAACTGGAAGGTGCTTAGCACAAAGCTCAGGATAGTTCCATGGTCGGTGTTCCTGCTGTGACTCTTCTTCCCAAATGTCCCCACAAGCTGGCTGGGACTGTCGGTGCTGCTCTGGAGCCAAAGGCACTTTGAAGAGGTTTCAGATTTTTTGGAGCACCAGCTTGCTGAGCCTATAAATACCCAACTGTTCTCAGCTCATTTCATTCATGATAACTGAGCTCTGCACAGCCCTTGCCAGCACACACAGGGCTTGGTGCTGAGCAGAGAGAACAGACACTTGGAGGAACAAAACAGGGGCTTCCCAGGAGGAAGTGCTTTAATGGAGGCTTTTAAACATGGTCCGTGCATCTTTACATCTCACTGGGTTGTCAGCATTTCCACACACTCCCACATCCATTTTCTCACCGTCCCCTGAGCTGCCAGTACTCATTTGCTCTCTGACATCTGTTGCTGGCATGAAAGTGGCCCAAGATGCCAAGTGGTGGCACTGGAGTGGCATCTCCTGTCAGTCAGTCCATGTCACCCCTCTCTTTCTGAGTTCTCTTCAGAGACCCTCCTCCTATTGACCCTCTGCTTCCTGAAGCATGAAACCCCCTGGAGCCCTGCACACTTCATCCTGCCTGGATCACAGCAGCTCCTCCATTCCCCTCAGAGGAGCAGGATTTACATTTCAGCTGAATGAATAACATTTGCAGAGCTGCTCCCTGCTCATCTCCCAGAGCTGTGTGTCTGCATCCCGGCTGCCTGGTGCCAGCAGTCAGTCCCAGTGCTGCTCTCCTTCAGAAGGAGCTGACACTTCCTTCATCTCACTGCAAAGCTTTGGGGAGGAAAAATGTATATTAAGTAGGTGTCATTGCCTTGATCCATTTTCCAGACCATGGGAAGAAATACAGTGCATTCTGCTGAATATTTTAGAAATAAAAGGAGCAAGAATGGGGAAGGAAATATCCAGGGGCAATATTTTTTAAAGTGGCAAGAAAGCAAAGATGGATTTTGCTGCAAGTACCGTGCAGTAGCATAACAGAAAAATACATATTGATATTTAGAGATATACAGAGATATTGGTATTTTTTTTATGGGGACCAGCTCTATCCCTGCAGATGCCCTTGTTGGAGGTCCCTGGGTGTCCTGCCAGGAGAAGGACAAGCTGTGATAGAAGAATAAAGTGTAGCTGATGCAAAGGTGCTCAGCATAAAAATATTACAGAGGCAGCATCAGTGTTTTTGGCGTCTCCCAGTCCATCCATAATAAAAACTGGACTGGATCCAGACAGCTTGGTTCTCTTTGCTGTGGTAGCACCAGAATCCTCAAATGAGTGGAGGATTAGGAGCCCTCAGTACAAACAGGAATTCACCTCCAAGGCCTCCATCTCATGTCTCTCTTGATTAGTGTGTTTTTTATCTGACTGTCAGTAAAAAAGCAGAAAGAAAAAATGTCCTCCCACTCAGCAAATGCAGTTATAAAATCCTTCCTCATGGTTACAATGGGGCTGATTTATTCCGTGGATTTATTTGACAGCACCTGTTAGAGACCAAGGAAGTCGTGGAGCTGCAGTGGATTATCCTGATTGATTGCTGTTTGTTCCCAGGGGAGTTTGTTCACTATAGTCTGAATTAACATTTGAATATTGCAGAACTGCTCAAGGAGCACCTTCAGGGAGGCTCAGGAGTCAGGAACAAGTCAGGAATGGGTGGTTTTCATTTTTTCTGGGCAATTTAACAGCAGCAGAAATCAGGGATGAGCTTGCAGGTTTAGAGGCAGTGGGAATGCGTGGCTGGAAGTCCAGTGGAGAGCAGGGATGGATCACAGAATTGTGGAATTGGTGAGGTGGGAAAAGCTCTCAAGAGACCATTGAGTCCAGTCATTCCCCCAGCACTGCCCAGGCCACCACTATCCCATGTCCCCAAGTGCCACATCCACATGGCTTTAAATCCCTCCAGGGATGGGGATTCCATCCTTGCTCTGTGCCAGGGCTGAAGAGCCCTTTCCACAGAGAAATTTTCCCTCATATCCAATCTAAATGTCGTCTGGCACAGACTGAGGCTGTTTCCTCTCATCCTGTCACTTGTCACCTGGGAGAAAAGACCAACCCACACCTGGATCCACCCTCCTGTCAGCTCTCAGAACAGGGACCAAAAGACAGTCAGGTACATCAACCCCATAAGCAGATGGAAAGTCTAAATTTTGTGAAATCCAACTGATTTGGCAGTTCTGTGAGTCAGGCTTTTTTTCTCCAAACACATTAAATTGTGTTTTTTCCCACTGTATTCCCAAGGCTTGCAGCAAAGAATTAATTGTGGTTACAAAATGCGGATTAGTTAAGAACCCTGGGGAGTTGGAAAGACAAAAAAAAGGTTTCTGGTGTCTCATTGCTCCTTTGTTTCACTCGTTCCCAGTAAGCAGTGCCACCTCCTCAAGGGCAGCATCAGAGGAACAAGAACTTGGAGCAGAACTTGGCTTCAGGCAGCTGCTTGGAGGATCTGGGAGAGCCCCTCTCCTATCAGGGGGACAGGCAGGGCTTTGTGGAAACAATTCCCTCTGTCTGTCAGGCTGTGAGGTCACAGAGATGGCATCTACACCCCTGGAATCATCAGTGCCTTCATCTTCTGTGCTCCTTCTTGCTACTGATTTGGGAGCTCCAAGAATCCCACATTAAATACATATTCAGTGCATTTTTCCCTTTGGGACACAAGCAAAGGGTGCTGACAGTGTCACTGTGTTAGAACAGAGGAAGAAACTGAAAAAGCTTTTCCAAAAAAAAGTGCAAACGAGGCCATTAATAACTTGCAGTTTGTTTTTGCTTTGTGGCTGACAAACCTCAAAGGCTGATGTCTCTCCTCGCTCCAGCACACGCGGAGTGCTCGAGCTGGACGTGCTTTTTGGGAGCCTGGGGATGCTCAGCTGCTTCTAAAGGCAGAGAGAAGCATTTTACAGGGCTCTTATTTCATAAGGCTGGTGCCCAAATTCCCACACACCCTGCACGGGGAGCCAGCGAGGTGCTACAGCTTCCTGCAGATTTACAGGAGGGATTTTCCCATTCCCCCCTGGTGCCTGGAACACGTGTGTTTCCTTCCACAGGAGATTCCCACATTTCTGCTGGACTCTGTACACAATCCCCAGCTACCCTGGACAGGGCTGAATTCCTGGGACTGCACCTTCTCCTTAGGAAGAGCTGAGGTGACCAAGTGCCACATTTGAGGGATTCACGGGTGGTTTTTATTTCCATCAAAAACAGTCCAAGAGAGGAAATTCATTATTCCTTTGCAGAACCGGCACAGTTGTGATGCCATCACATCTTTCTCCTGTGGAACATAACATCACAAATGACCTTTGATAGATTTTTCTCTTCCCCCTTAAAGCACTTTGCATGTGGAAATGGGGCAGTTCCTGCAAGTGCAGGCCCCGCACCCCCTGCTCTTCCCTGGTTTGCAGTGAGCAGGTCTGTAGCTGTTTGCTTTGCAGGCAGCCTTCCCCATCCCAGCCCTTCCTGGAGCAAGGCAGTGGGAGTTTTCCCAAAGTACTGTGCAGTTGGATTCTGCAGGAATGGCCACACACAGCCCAGGCAGGTGAATTAAGGATAGGGAATTCAGGTTTTAATTTCCTGTCTTCTGCTGGAACACAAATGCTGATTGTGTGTCATTTTTCTGCTCCCTTTGAGCTCCATTTCTGACCTCCTCAGCTAACATGGAAACAAAACCCCAGCACAGCAGCCAATTAAAAGTGTTAATCACGGGGAAGGCTGACTTTGCTGACACCTTGTGCACATCATGCGTTTGAGATCCTGCAATTAGAACAGCTGAATTATTGACAGGAGCTGAATGTCACTGAAATACCACAAAGGTGTCACTGCCCCAGTGACACTGGGGGAAGGCAAAGGCTGCAAATCCCGGTGTGGTGGATTTGTAGGATATCACATGGCTGAGGAGAGATGTGGCACTACTCCACAGCTCCTGGAATTTCCCAAATGCCCAAGACTTGTTGCACAGAGACGTTATTGCCATCAGCTCGTGAGGGAAGAGTCAGATCAGGTCTGTCCCCAAAACCAGCAAAAATTCCTTCAGTTAACCTCGGGTGACCTTGTTTGGTGGGGTTGGGCTGAGAAGCTGGGTTGAAAACAGCAGAGATGGCAATGTTTGAGCTGCCAGGTCTTGGGTATTCCTGGAGCAGGATGGGTAGAGAGGAAGGGTGACAATCCCTGTGGGTGTTAGAGCAGTCACCTTCTGCTTCAGGCTGGTCCTGAGCCATCCCTCTGGTCATGGACACTGAACCTCATCTCCATGTTTTCATGGGGAATCCTGAAAAATTTTCCATAATCCCTGTGTGATCAACAGGTCCAATATTTTGGGTCACTAGTGGCCTGCTGAGGTTTCTAGTGAGACCCCTGAGTCCCCTAAGCTTTTTCTAGGAGCACTCCAATTCAGTGTATCAACCCAGTCTTTATTTTTGGGATCTCTTGTCCTCCACGGCCCAAGACATTATGTTCAAATTATTCCCCAGTGATAATTATATGCACAGTTTACGCTGGGCGTTTTAAAACACTCTTTAAACCATCGAATTTAAATAATTTCCATTTGGATTAGCACCATAAAATGAGTATTTAATTATAGCTACCTTATAAATGAGTGGCAGTTGTTGGGGAGGGCATCAACAAAAATTAGTCCACAGCAGCTCCACAAACAGTTAAAAAATGAATGGAAGAGCTGTTTACTTCAGTGGGGTGGCTTGGAGTGCTTTACCTGGGAACAGAGGGACATTGGTGAAAGCACATTTCCCTTGAAACTCTTCCAAGGACTCTTATTAATTTGGAATATTAATTCCTGATTTTGTCCTGCCTGTTGTCACTGATGTACAGCTGCTCTCCATCTCAGCCCTTAGACTTCCTGAACTTGATTCCTCCATTTTCTTCCTGTGTTTTCTTGTTATATTCTGTATTTTACCCCTTTCCATCATCCCAGTGGAATTGCTGAAGGTAAATTGAGAGTAACGCTGGCAGAGATTTTCAGCAGTGGATGAATCCAGCAAAAGCCAGTGATTACTCAGAATTTTCAACATTGATCACAAAATATATCAAAGTTTGATGGAAAAAACTCTTGGAAAAAGCTCTTGCCTTGGTATGGAATTGCCTGAGGGTGTCTGAGGGGAGCATCCCTCAATTACCACCCCAGAAGTGACAATGGCTGGATCAATCCATTGTGGCTGAAAGATGATTGCAGGGAAAAATTACAGTCTGGCTCCAAAAATATCACTGCAATGAAAGGACTTCTCCCAGTCAAGTGAGTTTTAAAATGAGAAGAAAAATAAGAATTGAGTGTGTTATTCTGTCCACAAAAGGATGATGTGAAAGCAAAGCCTCTGAGCCTCAGCAGAATCATGCTCCAATCTTTATTCCCTTAGTTTGTCAAAGCAGAAATAGAAACATTAAAGAGGAATAATGCAAATGGCATTGACAGGATTTCCAAAATAAATTCAGCTCTATCAATTTTCCTCAAAATATATTTTTATTGGTTTCTCCAGGACTGCTGGTGCCCAGGATGCACCATTGCTGCAGGTGCCAAGTTCAGTTGGTGAATTGAATCAATTTTTTAATAAATTCATTTAAATTGCAGCTTCTGAATTAGTGGATGTATTCACTGTCCTCACTTTGGAAAAATGTAGTTTCCTAAGAATCCAAACAGAAGAATTTTATTCCTGTTCTAACTTCACTCAGCCACAGCCTGTGTCAAAGTTTGGTGAATGTTTTCTGGTTGCTGCTGTAGAATCTGCTCTGCCTCTGGATTTTCCAGCTTCTCTGCCCAGGCAGTATCAGGGCTTTGCCATGAGGTGTCAGAAAACTGGGAAACAGCCAGGACATTTTCTGCCAGGCTGAGAGTTAGGATTGTTCATCCTGGAGGAGAGAAGGTTCCAGGGAGACTTTAGACCCCCTCCCAGAGCCTGAAGAGGGACTTGGGACAAGGCCTGGAGGGACAGGACAAGGGGGAATGGTTTCCCACTGCCAGAGGGCAGGGTCAGATGGGATATTGGGAAGAAATTCTTCCCTGTGAGGGTGGGCAGGCCCTGGCACAGGGTGCCCAGAGAAGCTGTGGCTGCCCCTGGATCCCTGGCAGTGCCCAAGGTCAGGTTGGATGGAGCTTGGAGCACCCTGGGACAGTGGAAGCTGTCCCTGCCCATGGCAGGGGGTGGAATGGGATGATCTGCAAGATCCTTCCAGCCCAAACCACTCTGGGATTCTGTGCATGCCCTCTGTCATCAGGATGTATCCAGACTCCCAAGTGTGGCTGACACTGACATGTGGGAATATCTGTGACCAGAGGAGCCTGCCAGCTTGGCAGAGCCCACTGGATTTTGAGGGATAACGTGGCAGAGCCTGGGAGCCCTGCAATCCCTCAGCCTGTGCCACCATTTGGGCTGTGTGGGTTCGGAGGCAGCACCCAGAACTGAGGAGTTTTTGGAAAGCAAAAGTGAGATTTGAGCTTCTTCCCTTCTGTAGCGACAGCTCCCGGAACTGGCAGTTCCGTTCAGAGCAGGGCTGGACTCCAGTGCTTTTCCTGGACAACACATTCCCTGGAGCTTTGGGAAAGCGAGAGTAAACAATGCCAATACCCAGAGGTGCTGAGCTGGCTCTGCAGTTTGGTTTCATTCCGTGTGTGACATGCAGGGCAGCTCAGGGCTCCTGGAAGGTGAGCTGTGATTATCCACTGAGCTCTGGAAGCTGCAGCTCACTCCAGGAGCTCCTTCACCCCCCACAAAATACCATTTTCTGTGAAAACAGACAGTATTTGCCAAAAGGGAATTGTGAAGGATCCCCTCCAAGGCTGTTGCTGTTCCTGCTGAAATAACCAAGTTCTGCAGACACATTTGAACTTGAGGGAATCTTTTGCTGCAGAATAAAGTTGCTCTTTGGACGTGATGGGCTCGAAACACATCAAAGCAGTGAAATTCTCAGGTATATGAGCAACCTGTGCATTCTCCACCACTGTGCTTGCTTCCACAGTGATTCCCTGTGAATCCATAGGGTGTTTGGTGAGGGGGAGCAGGAGGAAGGCACAGCTGAGCTGCCCTGTCCTTCACCTGCCCACGGGGAGCAAAGGGGAAGGGACACTCAGCTGAGCTCTGGCAGTTCTGCAGCCCTGTGGGCATTTGGAGCCACGTGCACTCCCGTGCTGGTGGCTCGGGATGGGTGGTGGAGCTTTTATGGAAGGGCACTGGACAGGATGTGGAGGTTCTCAGCTCTGGAGTGAGCAATGAAGTGTTATCTCGCTGTGTCGAGCCTGTCCCTGTGACCTCAGTGTTGTGACATCAGTGTTGTGACATCAGTGTTGTGACAGAGTTGTGCCTGTGCCCACGTGAGCCCGTGGCAGAGCCGGGATCGTGTGGAATGTCTCCTTTCTGCCGGCCCTTCCTCTGCCCTCCCCTTGGCAGCACCCCCTCCAGGACACACTGTGTTCCTGGGGTCAAACCGGACAGAAGCCGGGATTCTTAATCCTGTGTGTCCAACAGAAACACTGCCCGTCAGTTTAATCATCACAACTGATTGTGCTCAGAGACATTTTTGGTATTTTTGGGTAGGTTTGGACTTGAAAACCTTTCCAAACATGCTGAGCTCACTGGCTGGTGGATCCCCCTGGGCAAAGCCATCAGCTCTGTCCCCTGGAGATCCCCCAGTGTGGTGCTGCAGCAGCAGCAGTGCCAGAGGCAGCTGCTTCTGGGTTCCAGTGAGTCAAAGCAACCATAAAGTCAAATATGGCTGGGAGAAGTCACCTGGACACCCCAATAAACCCACCCAGCTGCTTTCCTTACAACAAGCAGAAATGTATTTGCTCTGGTGCTGAGCACGCTCTTCCTTTTGTCCTGAATTTCTCCCTGCACTTTGTTCTGAGAAATACTAAAATAGTTCTTTATTTCCCTTTAAAGTTTTTATTGACAATGTTGTAGATGTTCCCCTCCCATCTCCAGCACCACCTCCCCAGGAGAGGAATTCAGGCTTTCAGAGTGAAGATGAAAACAGGCTTTAGAGAGCTGGGGTTGCTGGGTTTTCCCACCAGGATGGCTTTAACGTGTCAAGGCAGTTTGTTGGCTGTTCTTTTGCTGGTGGCTCAGTGCAGCAGTGAAGACTCCTCCCTCCTCTTACATTTCTCAGGGGTTGCACTGGCCCAGCTTTATGGAATGCTCTCCTGGGCTATCCTGGAGACAGGAGTGAGTTTCCTTGGAAGAGATCTAGCAGAGCTGCAGTAGGGACAGACTCTCACGAGCCTCAGCTTCTCTTTCAGCTGCACGAGCTCCTCAGAATGGCTCATACCCAGCACTCAGGGATCACGGTGCTCAGGAAAGAGGAATTCCCTGTTGTTTCAGTGGAAGCTGCTGGGTACTGAGGAGTAATGAAAATCAGTCCTTAGGGTGGCAAAGGAAATTTGTTCTCTCTGACTAATGACTCGGTAACAACAGGCTGAGAATTCCCAAGCCAGGGCAGGCAGATGGTGTGACTGGAGAGGTTCTGAATGCAGCAAACCAAGAGCCTTCAGCTCCTGCTCCCAGTAACTCCAGTTCCCTCCTGTCTCTCCCCACGTTGCCCAAGGCCATGCTGATTCCTTCCTCCAGCCCCCCCGAGTGAGCAGTAAAAGGTTGTACTTTTCCAGAGGAAAATGTCCACAGTTCCCAGTCCTTCCGTGGTTATTTTAATTAACTAATCTGTTCAAAACATCCAGAGCCCCTTGAGCCATCTGGATGGATTCAAGTCACATATTTGTGTTCCTGGTGTGCTGATTAAATCCTTCAGTTTGCTCCAAGCCCTCAGTGCAGCCAAGTGTCGCCCTCCAAAGCTGCTTCACACCAACAGCTCGGGGGGTTGGATTTGTGGAGAAAAGGTTGTTTTTAGCTTTGGGAGAGGTGTGCTGGGAGCCCTGGTGCTGGCACAGCCATGAATCCCAGAGTGGTTTGGGTTAGGAGGGGCCTTAAAGCCCATCCAGTGCCACCCCTGCCATGGGCAGGGACACCTCCCACTGTCCCAGGTTGTTCCAAACCCCGTCCAGCCTGGCCTTGGACACTGCCAGGGATCCAGGGCCACCTGAAGGATTGTTCTGGCACCAGGCAGGAGCGAGCAGGAGATGAGCAGAGGTCCAGGCCTGGTGTCTTTACAGAGCTCTGTGAAGAGCTCTTACCATCATCATCCCTTCCTGGGGGAGTCACCCCTGTGTCTGGGAAGCAGGAGACCTGGGACTGAGGTTACAGGTATTTCCTGCTGCAGAAATTCCCTAAGTACTAGCAAGCTTTGGGAAAATAAAAGGCTGAGACAGCTCTCTGGTTGGGTCAGGAAGGATTTAAACTGCTAAAATGTGGATTTACCAGAGATGCTGAGACAGCTGGGGAGGCTGTTGGTCCACTTGAGACACCTGGAATGTGGAAGGAATTTCAGCCTTTCAGCCATGTGGCCTTTAGCATCAAGAACAAGCACCTGCAGAGGAGGTTTTCTTTCCTCCTGTGCTCTGATTCCAACATCCATCTCAGAAGGTGTTATCTTATCGTGGAACTCATCTTACAATAAAACTGTCTGGGTTTTTGCACGTATTGTTGATCTTTATTTGTTTTATGGACCCGTAACTCCTGGGCTCCTGGTTTTATATGGTGTGGGATGGGTCAGTGCAACTTCCAGCCAAGAACCTCAGCTTGGTGTGAGGTTTAATGACTGTATCCTATTTTAAATTAGATAATCCTGGCTTTTACAGGGGAGCTGAGGCACCTGGAGGACACCTTTAGCAAGAGCAGGCAGCTGAGCTAAGAGAACTCCTCTCCTGCCTGGGAGCTCCTCCTCTCACCCTCCTGGCACCCAGGATTTGGGGGTGGAACTCAGCCAGGTCCAGGCTTTTAAACATCTCAGAGGAAAAGTCATCCAGCACCAGTGTGTGCCCCAAAGGCTGCAGCCCCATCAGCCTGGTCGATGGACACCCACACTTATCCAGTGGTGGAATCACCACCCCTGGACGTGATCAAAAACGTGGATGCGGCACTGGGGACATGGGCTAGTGGTGGCCTTGGCATGATGGACTTGATGATCATAAATATCTTTTCCAACCTTAACAATTCCATGATTCTGTGATTTTTTCCAACCTCATTCTTTCCGTCTGTCAGCGCCAAACCCAAGTGTCCCAGCAGCGGTGGCTGTTGGGAGGAAGAACTTGGCTGAGGTGGATCCCTGTGGTTCCTCACTCACTGGATTCTTGTTCCCTGCAGGTAAACGGCCACCTGGACTACATGAAGCAGATGGACACGATCCTGAAAGCCGTGGGCATTAAAACCAAGGAATGCCAGCTGGAAGAGAAGGGCAGTGGCAGTCTTTTCTCCCCTCTAGCCAAGAAATCCCAGCGGGCAGCTGGCAGCGAGCCTCAGGGAGAGGAGAGCAGCAGGAGAGAGGAGGATGAGGCTGGGGGTGAGGCTCTCCCAGCTGGCTGCACTCACCAACGGGATTCCTCCAGCTCTTCCCTGGGAGAGCCCTCACTGCCCTGCCCGGACTGCTCCCACAGCAGGGACAGCAAGGACCAGGCGGTGGGGAAAGGAGCAAACTAGGGCAGAGCTGCTGAGCCAGGAAAAAACTGCTGTCACAGCACATCCGTGGCACTGGGATTCCCAGAGGATGGAGCTGCTGGAGCTGCAGCTGCAGTTTCCAGCCCCTCCGGAGAAAAGCGTGGCACTGGCGTGGCACTGGATCAAAGCGTTTGGAGCAGCCGCCCACGGCACCTCCCCCGGGCGAGAGAGGGCTGATTCCTGCCTGAATCTGCACTTCTCGGGAATCTGAGACACATCCCATCCAAGTCCCTGCAGGAAGCAGTTGTCCCCCCTCAGCACCGTGTCCCTGCTGTGACTGGGGGAAGCAGGTGGTTCTGAGGGGATTTTAAGTATTTCACAGAGAGGAGTTCATTTGTAGGAAATGAAAAACATTTTTCCACTGGAGATGAGTTTGGTTTGAGGATCTCAGGTGTGTTCCAGGCCCCACTCCAGATGGATCCACATCCACACTCCGGCTCTGCTGACAGAGAGGGGAAAGGCTTGGTCTGCCATTCTTCCTTCCCCATCCTGCTGCAGGTTTGCTGCCAGGGCTTGGGCACTTTCCCTTCTCCGAGACTGTTTTCCTGTCTCCAGGCTGGGGTTGATGGGTGTTGGAGGCCCCATTCCTGTTAGAAACATGTTTGGGACCCTGGGTGAAAGCAGCAGGAAAACTGAGGGAGTTCTGGATGGTTTATGAAAATTCCTCCCGAGCTCTCCAAGCCAGCAACCCACTGAGACTTTTTTTGTGTTCCACAGATATCCCCAGCCTTAATAGCCCCCTCCAGACATATTTTTAATTGGCTTAGAACAAAACCAATACTTGGCACAGGACAAACATGGATCTATTCGATTTCTACCTCCTCCCATAAAAGTGAATTGGCTGCACTCTCTTCATCCCCAGTCAGAGCAGAGAGAAGGACCCAGCCCTGCATCCCCTGCCAGCACAGCTCCAGAACCGTTTGGGAATGATCCACATCTTCCATAAACGCCCCTTTTCTGGCCTGTTTTGCTGCTGAGCCCAAGAAAACGCATCTGGCAGGAGTGTGGCAGGCGGGAAACCCCTTCAGAGGGCACCTCTGGGCTTTTGTGCTTTGCCAGCAGTGAGATGGTCCAAACTCTCCCACCCCCCATCTGGGGGTCCTGTTGGCTCACAGGAGGGGAGAGAGTGGGATTTCACCTTCCAGTTTTGGTTCACACAGGGTTCTCCCCTCCTCCCTGACCCAGCAGCCGCATTAATCCCCCCCTCCTTCCATCCCCAGCTTCCTGCAAACCTTACCTGCAGCTCATTTCTCGTGGAGTCAGACACGGCTGGGTTTGGGGCTGACGTTGTGACCTAGCAGAGCACCGTGGTTTGGATGCAGTGCCTGGTGATTCCTCTCCCTAAATCCAGCATCCAAGGGGGCTCAGACCTGCCCAGCTCCCACCTGGAGCGGTGCCTCGCTGTGGAGACGGCAGGGACAGGCTGGGGGATCCCACAGGGATGAGGCTGTTTTGCCAGCTGGTGTTGATGCTGCAGGGATGGGATGGGATGGGATTTCTCTGCTCATCCGAGGATTTGTCCACAAGCAAATATTTAATTACACAGAACTGCCTGGACAAGACAGTAAGGAATTATTGCTTTTGAACGTTTGGCTTGAAGAGCTCGCCCTCTCTCTCTCTCTGTGTCCATCTCCCAGGGCCGATTTGGTACCCAACAAACTTCAGACTGCACGATGCCTTTTTCTGCTCCTTTTTAGCTGGAGTTGTAGTCCAAGCTTGTGTTTATATAAAGCCATTGTGGGAAGATGCACATCTTGATCTCAGTGCTCAACACCAGCCCCAGGCTCCATCTGTGGCAAAATGTATCAAACAGTTTGAGGCTTGAACTTGTGCTCAGCCCTTGGCGTGTCCTGGTCACTCATCCCTGGCTCCCAGGGGATTTGTGGGAAATAAAAGCCAAGCTGGTCATAAAACTCCTGTTCAGTTCTGGAACATCTGTGGGCAACACGGAAAGAAAACTACTGAGAGTGGCCTGGCACGTGGCTGCTTCTTCCAGCATCCCATATCCAGGGGATGCTCTGTGTCCTTTTGGATACTGTGGAGTTCCAGAAGCACAATCATGGAATTAGGCAGAAGGCCTGGAGGGAAGGGGTCCAGGGAGGGCACAGCAGCCAACTGCCAGCCCAAAGGCACTTGAGGAAGAATTTACTAAAATAATTTGTTTTACTGGGTTTTTTAATTGCCCATTTGCCACATTTACTCACTGTTCCCTCTGCTTAAGGCTCTGGAGAGGAGGCTGGCATTGTCATTTAAAATACAAAATTCCTTTAGATTCTTATTTGAAGGCGGGGAAAGTATATTTTCTAATTGCATCATCTAGGACGTGACGGGCTGTCAGAAGGAAGTGTGATGGTCCTGTGCCAGGAGGGGATGGGGGATGTGGGACAGAGCCTGTGAGAGGAGCTGATCCCGTTACTACTGCGAGACACCCACGGAGCCGCAGTCAGTCGCACTCCACGCCCCCACTGAGCATCCAAAAATCAGTGTTGGACATTCTGCACCAAATTCTGCCCCCGCAGTGCAGCTCTGCGCGACGAGACACGGCAGTGCCACCGAGCTGGGACTCGCTGTGTGACAGGAACCTGAGACAGACACGACTCCAGAGAGGAGATCCAGCTCCGTGACGTTCCGTGGGCTGAACAGCCCCAAACCTCCGTGTTCCCGCTGAAGCAGCCCAGACCTCTTGTCCACGAGCCACAGGATGTGTTTGCACCACTCCCTCAGTGCACTCGGAGCAGATCTGCTGAGCTCTGCGTGTGCAAAACCAAGCCTTGGTTTGAGGTGAGGGACACAGAGGGTCTGGAGCCCGAGGTTCAGACTCACCAGAGATGGAAAGGCCACGGGAATGGTGAGGGGATGGTGAGCAAAGGAGGGATGAGACAGAGACAAGGCAGGTTAATTCAGGAGTGACACGTGGCTTTGCACCGGCTGATCTCCTTGTGGCTGTGCCCGGGCTGCCATCCCTTCCGTGAGCCGCACCGTGCGCTGGAACAGGGAATCTGGGAGACAGCTTGTGGCAAATCAGCCCCAGGGGGTTTGTGTTGGGCTCCTGGGGGATCCTTCCCAGCACGCAGAGCCGTGTGAGCCCTGCTCAGGCCACAGGGGTGCCGAGCTGCAGCTCCGTGTCCGGGGGCTCCGCATCCCAAAGGCTGACGGAGCGGGCGCCGGGGCCCGGGAGCAGCCTGGGGTCACTGCCCGGGGCCCCGGAGTCGACAGAGTCGGTCTCAGCCTGCAGGGTGAGGACGTTCTTGAGGGACGTGGCAGCGCAGGGCCTGCTGTTGGAATTCCTCATGGACAGGGAGATGGCGCTGGGCCGGGGCTCCCCGGAGCGCCGGCAGCAGGGCAGGAATTTGCCCATGGCTCTCTTGAAGTCCCTCATGAAGAGCGGGTAGATGATGGGGTTCATGGTGCTGTTGCAGTAGCCCAGCCAGGTGAGCACGTCGAAGAATCCGGCTGGGACACAGCCACAAACTGCCTGGGGGACACAGCAGGGATTAGGGCGTGTCCCACCCCAGCCCTGGTCCAGAGGGGTTTCCTGACACACCAGCGTTCCCCTTCCAAAGGAAGCATTCAAACCCCTTTTGAAAATAAAACCCCTTTTTTCCTTGCTGTTGCTCCCTGGGGAATTGCATCTCTGGTCCCAGGGGGTTCCAGCAAGACCTTTGGGTGCCTCCAACCGAACCCAGCTGGATTCCAAAGGAAAAGCTTTTGGAAATCCGACATAAAACCCCCACAGGTTCTTACCTGTGTCACATTGGTGACGAAGAAGGGCAGCCAGGCCACGAAGAACATGCCCAGGAGGATGCCCAGGGTCAGGCTGGCCTTCAGAGCCTTCTTGCTGTGCTTGTTGGTGAACCTCCTGCTCTCGCTGCCGGCCAGGGGCTGGCTCGGGGCACGTGGAACCTGTGGCCAGAGAAAGGGAGTGGTGGGCAGCGCTCCCCAGCACCAGTGCTGGCCTCTGCCCAAGAGAAAAATGGCATTTGGTGCTCCAGATCCCACAAAAACCCTGCCAGCAATGCCCTTCTCAGAGAGGCAGGAGCAGGGCATGCACTGCAGCCCCAGAACCACAAATTAGGAAGAGGAAGCAATAGAAACCCTCAACATTGAGAGCATTATTTTATTTACTGTAACACAGGGGTTGTCTCATTAGGCTGCTCTTTAGAGAAAAACCCAGCTCAGTCCATGTGAGGATAAAGCCTGCCCTAAACAGGCAGCTCCAAAAGCAGCAAACTAATTATGTTTTTAAAAGCAGGATGGGAAACATTTCAGCCTCCCAATACCATAACCCAGCCTTCCATCCCCTCCTGCAATCTAAAATTAAGTGATTATCTCAGCCCTCCGCTGTAATTAAGCAATGGCCTGTTGCCACTCAGCTTCTGTCCAAAAAGAGAATAAAAATCTCTAATAAGAGATTAAGATGAAAAATGTTAAAATATTAAATTTGATGGTCCCCTGGCTTGTTTTGCAGGCAGTTTGGGGCTTCAAGGAACTTTCTGGGCCTCAGCTGAAAGGGGAAAACCTCTGAGCATCCCCTGATCCCCTGAGTGTGTTTGTAGAGTCCAAAAACCTGGCATCCCATGAGGAAATAAATGTTTGATATTGTCTGTTTATTCTTTGCTTCTCCTTTTCCTTTTGACTGTCTGGTGCAGCTTATCACGTGTGGGGGAGCTGGCCAGAGTTCTGGCTTGGCTCTCAGAGAGAACAAACTAAATCAAGGTATTTAGAGGCAATTAAGTTTGCCTTTTCCCTGTCGGATATGAGGTCAATAAAGCCTATTACAGGGAATTAAAGCTGTTAGATTTAGTGGCAATTACCTCCTCCTGGAGAAATACAAACAAGTGCAGCCACGTTTTTGTTACAAAACCCACACACTCCGGTTCCACCGGCGAGCGCATGAGGAGGGGTTTGGCAGCTCCTCTTATAGACCAGGTAACAAAAATAGAAGTTTCTGTTCAAAATAAGGTGCTCTTGGGAATCTGGCATTTGCTATTAGTTAAAATCCTTCTCCCCCATATGTCTCACACCCACCATGGCCAAGATTTATGAGTGGAAAGTCAGATAAGATTAAACCCCTCGGGGATGACGCCAGCCAAGAGGGGGGCGAAACTGCGTTTATTTTGCACCGCTGAGCATTTTTGTCTGAATCTTATTTATTTCTCTGCTTCTGCTCACGCTGTTTCTGTGCTCATGAGCAGCTTCAGAGCTCTCCATTGCTGGGACAATACACGGGGCACCTCAGAGGACATCAGGGAGGTGGATATTGCCCAAAATCCCCCTCCCTGCGCTTGCCAAAGCCTGCTCTGACCCCGAGGCTGTCCAGAAGGACCCCAAATTGCGGGGTCTGGCAGAGCAACATCCCTGGGGACACCCTACCTGCGGCGTGGCCTCGTCGGCGGTGGCCACGTTGGAGGCGAGGGAAGCCACCTGCACCGCCTGCTTGCGCGCGGCCAGCAGGATGCGGCAGTAGGTGAAGGAGATGGCGGCGGACGGCAGGAAGAAGGTGAGGCAGGAGGCCACCAGGGCGTAGGGCAGACTGACCAGCAGCCGGCACTGGTCCTCGTCCCCCCGCCCGGTGACGTTCAGGGGCCGCACCTCGAACTCCAGCTCGTGCCACCCCATCTTGATGGGCAGGAAGGAGGCCAGCGCGGCCAAGGTCCAGGTGGCCAGGATGAGCGCCAGGGCCCTGCAGGACGTCATGCGCAGCTTGTAGCGGAGCGGGGACGTGATGAGCAGGTAGCGGTCCAGGCTGATGACGCACAGGTTGAGGATGGAGGCGCTGCAGCACATGACGTCGAAGGAGGCCCAGAGGGAGCAGAAGTCCCCCCGCAGCACCCAGCGGCCGTAGAGCTGGTTGAGCATGGCCGGGGGCATCACCACCAGCCCCACCATCAGGTCCGACATGAAGAGGGACACCAGGAAGTAGTTGGAGGTGTTGCGGAGGGAGCGCTGGGTGACGATGAGGAGGATGAGCAGGAAGTTGCCCGCCGTGGTCAGCAGGATGATGAAGCAGAGGAAAGCGGCCACCCAGCTGCTGCCCACGAGCAGGGAGTGCTCCCCCAGCACGCTGGCATTGGGGGCCCCCAGGTCCCCCTCCATGAGGAGCTGGGGGCAGGGCTGGCTCTGGGCTGGGGGCTTTCTCCGGCGTGGTCTGGGCTACGTGATCATCGCCGGGGCCGAGCGAAGCGGGATCATCTCTCCCTGCTCTGTCTGCCCTCCCTTCTCTTCTCCTCCTCCTCTCCCTCTCTTCCCCCACTCTCTCTCTTCACTAGCACTCAGGGCAGAGTGACATTCCCAGGAGCCGATCAGCAGGACCAAGGCTCCCTCCCCATTACTCACGGCAGTTCCTCGTGCCTGTAAATCCCCCTGCTCTGGGATGTTCCCTGGCTGCTGCTTCTGGATGCCGGCGACGAGCTGGATGGCAGGATGCTCGAGAGGCCAGGATGTTCTGGATACTCTGCTGCTCTGCATGCACTGGGCCGGGTGCTCCACATGCTCTGCACTCAGGATACTTCGGACGCTGGGGATGCCCTACATCCCAGGATATTCCAGATGCCGGGGTCGCTCTGTACCAGGATATCCTGGATGCTGGGGGTGCTCCGGACTCCAGGATGCTCCAGATGCCGGGGATGCTCCGGCCCCCCCAGGTTCAGCTCTCGCCCCTCGGCTGGGCTGGGCTCCCTGCAGAGCTCTGTCCCCGGGGTCCCCGAGCTCCTCCGCGCCCGGCGCTGCCGCTGCTGCAGCCGGAGCCGTCAGGAGCGGCAGAGCAGCCTCAGGCGAGGACCGGGATGCTCCCGGCCGAGCCCGCTCGGGAGGAGGAAGATCCGGAGTGTGGGAAGGGATCTCTCCCGCGGCAGAGGTGCAGGGAGGTGTGAGAGTGTGTGTGTGCAGGTGCCAGCCCGACTTTCACCTGCCGCTCTGGATGCACCGCAAAGGATGCAGAAATGCCGATCGAGGAGGTGGGGCTGGGGGGGGGAGAGGAGGAGATGAAATGAAGCGCTAATGAAAACAGGGATCTGGGCTAAACTCCACAAAGTGGCAGCCAGAGAGTTCCCGTTTCTGCCTTAAAGAGACAGCCCCGTGCTCTGCCTGCCCTGCCACCCCTGCCACCCGTGCCAGCGCTGGACCCCCGGCCGCAGGCACCTGGCAGCCCGGCCAGCAGGTCAGTGGCCAAGCCCGGCCAGCAGGTCAGTGGCCAAGCTCGGCCAGCAGCTCTGAGTTCCGGGCTCCATCCTCCACAGTGGGTGATAAAAAGCAAAATTTTGTGAAGTCAAATAGGAAAACAACAAACAGCTGCACACAACATTCCTCAGGAAGCAGCCAGAGGACTCAGTGGCAGATTTTCCAGCAATCTGCAGCCAGGGATGGAGGGGCAGAGACAAGGGAGAGCCTGGCCCCTCTGCTCCAGGGCTATTTGGGCTGGTCTCGGGGCAGCCCAGCTCCCTGCCTGAGGGGCAAGCCTGGATGGACTCAGGGCAAGCTGCCCTTTGGCAAGCGGGAGGCATCATGGGAGAGGAGCCAGCGGGTCCTGCTCAGAAAACCTTTCTGAGCCCCTGAGTGCTGCTGGGAATTCCGTGCTGCCACCTCACACTCAGGGCAAACACCTCGGGGTGCTGGGCAGGGACTGATTGGGGCTTTTTAATTACCCAGCTGCCCGAAGATGGGTCTTTCCCAACAAACGGCTGTGATTTCTGTTGGGGGACACCAGAGCTGAGGGCAGCGGCTCCAGCACAGAGCAGAGCTGGGGGTGTGCCCCTGGCACCCACCTGTGCCCACAGGAGCAGGCACTGCCAGCTGCTGCCTGTTCCCCCCCAAAGCCACCACCAAAGCTTTCCTAGCACGCTTTCCCTGGGAAGTTGTGCTGCAGATGTGGGGGTGAGAGCCAGATGTGCACCCCCAGTACTGCCCAGCCGCCCACCCCGGGACAGAAATCAGCCTCTTCACCGAGTCCTGCTTTTCTAATTGCCTTTCCAACAAGTTTGTTGTGCTCTTCCCAGTGCCTGAAAGGGCATTCCCATCCTGGAAACCCTCTCTGAGCAAGGGATGGGGATGTGGAAGGCGCAGGGACAGAGCCCACACGCTCCCAGTTATCCCCCAGGATCTCCGTGTCAGGCTGCCACTGGAAAACAGCTGCTGCCACTTGTGCCAGGACAGCCTCTGCCCCCCCTGCTTCCCAGGACCCTCTCCTCAGATGCTCCCAGCCAAACCTCCCCAGCCAGCTCTGCGTCCCCGCGCTGGCAGCAGTCCCAGGGCAGCGCACGCACACACGGGCTCTGATCGCAGCAGGAGGTTCCCTTGGAAAGGCGTTTGCCCCAGGAAACCCTCACTTCCCCAGCCCATCTGTGCTGGGAGCAGAGAGAAACCCCACCCCGAGCCCACCCTGAGCAGCCTCCCCAGCCAGGATAAGTGAAGGCAGCAGCACAGATTTATCCCAGCTGGATCCCCAGGAGCGCTCAGCGAGGAAGTGATGCCACAGTGCGAAGCCAGGCTTCCTTCTCAGCCCTGCTGCATCCCAGCAACATCCCAGTTTGTCTCCAGAGCTTTTGCTTCCGAGAAGGAGATTGGATCAGAATTATGGAATCACGGTTTGGGTTGGGAGGGACCATAAAGCTCATCCTATTCCAACCCCCTGCCATGGGCAGGGACACCTTCCACTGTCCCAGGCTGCTCCAAGCCCTGTCCAACCTGGCCTTGGACACATCAGGGGCAGCCTCAGCTTCTCTGAGCAGCCTTTTCCCAACATCCACACCCTGTCTTCCACAAGTGGGAGTTTTTGTACACTTGGTTTGGATGTGTTTGCTGGGGAAGCGAATCTGAACTGAACAAAGTAAAATGCGTTTTAAAAAACCTGCTTTAAAGTGAGGTCCAAATCCTACCACTGTCCCTGCAAAAGCTTCTCCATGCTGGCAGCTCCCCTGGCCTGTCTGGGCTGTCTCCCTTTGCTGCATTTCTGGACACATCTGCAGGGATCATGGACTCCACCAGCTCTGCTCTCCAGTACCACTAGCAGGGAAAGCAAAACCAGGTTGTCAACAGCCACCCAAGTGTCAACATGGCAAAAAAAAGGGTGAGACAGAGGGAGGAAAACTGGGAGCTGAGAGACCTCAGTGAGGACATCCAGGCAGCCCAGGGCTCATCACAGCGACCTCCAGCACTGCAATGGACTCTCAGGATCTCCTTCCAGGCTTTAACTGGGATGGCTCCTTGGCTTTGAATTTGGGCAGAGCCTGGCTAACACTACCTCGATTTGTGTTTTCACTTGCACATCAGCCCTCCATGGCCTGCCTCTGCTGGAGCTCAGGTTGTGTGGAGCAGAGGTGGAGACATCCTGCTCCAAACACCTTGAACTGCAGCTCCTGGAGTTTCCAGGAACAGCCCCCTGTGAAATCCAACCTGTTCCCACTGAACACCAGTAAAAGGGCCCTGTGACGGTGCTCAGTGACCACCGTGGGTTTCTCCACTTTTTCCTGGCTGTCAGGTAAAGCTCCCTTCCTTGGGAAGACACTTCACAGCCTAAAAACATTCTGGTAACCCACAGAGCACCTCCAGCCCTCCCTGTTCAGCCCACCCCCTGTGGGGTGGCAATTCCTGCCTTAATATAAACCCTCTCCTGCTTCCCAAAGCGGAGACCTGCTCTCCCAACCTGTGCAGAGCCCCCAGAGGGGGGAGGCAACAAGAGCTGGCCACAATAAGGGGGCAGTAAGAGCTGGCCCAATAAGGGGGCAGTAAGAGCTGGCCCAATAAGGGGGCAGTAAGAACTGGCCCCAATAAGGGGGCAGTAAGAGCTGGCCTCAATAAGGGGGCACGAGGAGCTGGCCCCAATAAGGGGGCA
>VZTX01005317.1:0-28758 GCA_013400915.1 Pardalotus punctatus | reverse complement strand
GCCCCAGGGCGCTCCCGCCGCGGGGCCGCGGAAGGAGCCGCACGGTCACTTACTCTGCCACACGAAACTCTTCAGTCCCCGCACCGCCGGCGCCATCTTGCTGCCAGCCCCGCCTGGAAGCGCTGCCTTCCCCTCCCTCTTCAGGGGCGGCGGCGAAGGGCGCTGCCCGCTGCCGGGCGGGGCGGGCTCCTGCCGGCCAGGATCAGCCCCTCGGGAGCCCGGACCGTCCCGCCGGGAGCCGGGCCGTCTTGGTCCGCCACCATGGGATACGAAATTCCCACTGAGGAAGTGCCCGGTGATCAGGGCTCGCCTCCTGAGGAAGGAGTCTCCTCCTGCTCATCCGCAGGTGAGCCCGGGACCCGTTCCCCACCCCCGAGGCGGCCCCTGTCAAGGTGTGGGCAGCACAGGGGAGCTGGAGCCCGCCTGGCCGGGGTGGCTCCGCGAAACCTGCCCTGGTCCCGGGTCCCCTCGGCGGGAAAACCTGGGCTCCCTCACGGAAACCGCCCCCAGGCTCCCGCTGGCATTCGTGTAAACCAGCAAGGAAAACCCTGTCGGGTCGTAGAACAAGAGCGGTTGTTGCCGCCTGCAAACGTCTGTCAGAAGATACAGTTTGAAGACATAAAGTCGTGTTCACAAAGGGGAACCAGCAGCTGGAACAGATACGCAGGAATGCAAGGAAAAATTCTCTTTCCACAACGCCAGGTGTGAGGAAGAGTAGATCCCAGTCTGTAAGGCGGTGTGCCATTCCAAGGGGAGTACGACGAAGGCATCTTCCCGACAGAAAAGATCCCTTTAAGTGGGCAAAAATGCAATAGCTAATGAGCCGAAGAGCAAATCCCCTTGGGCTTAATTATTATATGAATCCCGTATAAACCTTACAGCATCTGGAGAAGAGAAGAGAAGAGAAGAGAAGAGAAGAGAAGAGAAGAGAAGAGAAGAGAAGAGAAGAGGAGATGAGATGAGACCCCCACCACCCATGTGGCCAGAAGCCGAGTGCTGTGGTGGCCCCGTGTCACCAGGGTTTGGGTGGCCGCTGTCCAGCCGTGGTCCAGCAGGGAGGAGCGGCCAGCGCAGCGCGACCGCCTCTCCCCTGGGGAGTCGCCTACAGCGACAGCACCGCTGGGAGACTGCGCTGGGCATCGGCCTCAGCTCGCCCCCGTGTGAAGCTGCAACGAAGTTCTGACAAGATGGGCAGTGCAAAAAGTAAATCATTAGCGTTTATTGGAGTGCTTCTCAGCTGCCTGGAAATGGTGAGTGCAACTTATTTGCTGTAGAGCTATTTTTAGCGATGGTACTCTATTCTTTGGAAAAGTAAACTTTAAGTTAGGGTGGAGCACTATCAGACATCCGCTTCCACGTTGGTATTTAGTTACTATTACAGTTTTGCACTGTTCGCATGTGACTGAAAAATACTTTCAAAATGTGTCAACAACTGCAAACGGGATCAATAGGCAGGTTCCGAGGGGAAAATGCAGAAGCAGTACAATATGTATACCTGTGTCAAATCCCATTGGTTGCATACTCTTTCCGTGCTTAAAGAATCTGAGCAAATACATCATATCTGTAAAATGTGCTAATAAGCACAGTATTTTAGGTTGTTGTTACTAACATTCTTAGATTTTTAATTTTCAAAATAAAATATTTCACGTTGTATTTCTAATTTTGTTACATCTTCCTTTTCAGATCTTTTCAGCAAATACAGGTAAATTTTCAAAATGGTATTTTGGTTTTGCCTGCCTATTTTTGAATGGGTCTGAAGAGAACACACACTTGTGATTTTTTAATAAAATATTCTGTAAGTTCTAGCGGCTTTATAAACAAAAATTGTTTTCATGTTTGATTCACGTTTTAAAAATTGCATTGATGTCTATAAATTTTGAATCTCCTTTTTAGGAGTAACAATTTTGTTGGACACTCACACAAATATTCAGACTTGTGCCTTGATATTAGTGTGAACCAAGCAGAACACTCAGATGAACAAATTCTGCCGTTCATTACATAGCTGTGCTGCAAATTGGATTCAAACTGTCCCATATTTGCACCCAATTAATTGTATATTTTAATTAAGAAAACAAACAATAGGAACATCAGGAGGAAACTCCACCACTCTCCCTCAAAAACAAACAAAACAAAAACCAAAAGAACCTCACCAAAAAACCCAAACAACAACAAAACCAATCAAAAAATCAAACAAACCAAAAAGACCAAAATAAAAACCACCCCAGAAGAAACACAATCTCCTATGCACAAATATTTCCAATGTTTTGCTTTTTATATACAGCTACTCAATTAAACATTAACATCTGCTCTTAGTCCCAAGCACTTTCTTATCGCTTACAGTCAGACACCCTCTTTTGCCCCATTTGTAAAAATGGTCCCAGATATTCTGTCTGATCATGCCTGTGGAATATTTGCAGATGAGTCTTTCACAGTCTCTGAGCCAAATACTGTGCTATATTCTTTTTTAGTTTGTTTTAAAATGTTGTCTTTAGTAACAATTCATAAAAATTTCTATGCAAGGCATCATTACCCACGTCTAAGTCTTGCCTAACAGTCAAGTAGAGAATATGTAGCACATAGATGTTAGCACTTAGTTGAGTAGCTGTGTTTGATACCTGCTAAGGTCTCCCAAATCCCACGGGAGCTGCCTTGCTATGAACAATTTTGCTTCAAGGCACCTACTTTGCCCCAAATATTTTGACATTCCTTTTCTTAATTTTATGGGGGTTGTACCTTCATTTTATCTTTTTTCCTCTTCTAGTGAGTGTTTTGCAGCCTTGCAATATAAGGAATTGCTTTATAAATGCTGATTTTAGCATGAAAATCCTGATTTCTGAACATAAATTATTCTTGGTTAAGAAATACACTGCATAGTTATTTTAGTGTCTGCAGTACACAAGAGCTCTTTCTGAATGGCAGAACATAACATCAAAGCATTTCGTTTTGATATTTGATTTGTAATGTTATTGTATAGCTGCTCTGAGCAAGGGGTTAAGTGAATTCCCATGATCCCTTCCAAACTAGATTATTGTATGTTGCTTTGATATAGGAATGCCTATGATTCAGCATCCTATTTCAGGCTCCTTTGTATAAACATGCACTTCTTTGTATATATTGCTTTGTATATTGCTTTAGTTAGTAATTAATATAGTTAATTGGCTGTAGAGGAGAACCTCTCGGTTCAACCTAGGTTAAATAATGGTATCTTTCAATAGTGATTTCAGGGCACTAAAGTACTGTTATTGAAAGATGAAATTTAGTCTAGAATATCCCAAGACTGTGTATTTTGTTAATGTTCACTGAAAGTCCATTTAACTTAAATTTTAATCATTCATAGAAAGTGTAGACTATTAGTCCTACATTTCATCTTTGTGAAATGTTCAAAGCATGCAGTGTTCCACAGGGTTGAGTTTCCCAGCTTCAGTATGTCTATCATTATTTCCATTTTAGCTCCAGACATACCTGTAATTGACCAAGCATATTCAAAACTTAGCAACAGTATCACAGTGGAATGGAGAGCAGTACCTGGGGCTACTCATTACATGCTGACTGCACAAGATGGAGATTCCTTCATTGAAACAGTAGTAAAAAATTCTCCAGGCACAGTGACGGGACTGAAACCTGCCACCTTGTACAGAATCACTGTCAGATCTATAAATTCAGGAGGAAAAAGCCAGCCTTCACCATTCAGAAAAGTAAAAACAGGTGGACTTTCAAATTTTTATTTCAAATCCTCTAATGTTATTCTAATATAAAGCATCCGTGCATGTACCAGTCCTGAATTATTATAATATTGTATTTTAAATTTTACTGATCACATTCTTCTTTCAGTTTTTGAGGACTAGGATTCAACCATCTGCCTTAATGACAAGGACAAGAGTCTGAATTAATGGTTTACTTTATGATGGTACAGTAAGTTAAAAGTTCAGTTGGGAGTTTCACTACAATTTGTATGAATATATGTATTTTACTTTAACAAAAGGCATAACTTGAAAGAATAGAAGAAATGAAGAAGCAACCAAAAGTATAAAACAGTAAGACAAAATGAAAGAGGACAGGAAATACAGTATCTTCTTGGTGATTTTCATTCTTCAACACAGGCAGCCTTTCACACTTTTTGTATAGCTTTCATTCATTTCACAAAATGTGCAATACAATAATTGATGCACCAAATCACTTTCCAAATTTATTCTGTGAATCTTGAATTAATTTATTTTTGGTTTTGTTGTCATTGACTTTGTCTCTGAAAGTTAGTGATTGTTGTTTCTGTGTATTCATTTCAAATTTCTCCCTTTCAAACCGTACTACTGAAAAACCAAAAGCTTAATTTTGTTCTTCCTCAACAGTGCTGGCTGCTCCTATTCTGTCTGTTCATTCTCCAAGTTGTGACTCCATTGCCATAAGCTGGAAAGCTGTGCATACGGCAGCTGGATTCTCTGTGTCACTCATGAGATCAGATGGTTTGGGCAGAATGCTGAAGGAGAACACCACCAATACCTCCTTGGTATTTACAAATCTAGATCCAGGAACACTTTATACTATCAAGGCTTATGCCTGGAATGCCAATGGGATGCCTGGAGATGATTTCACATATAACCAAAGAACAAGTAAGAAATTTTCTTCTCTGAAACCAAGTTAGCATTCTAAAAACAACATACCAACAATATACCAGAAAGTATTTATGTGTATGTGTGATTGTGTTATGTTCTTCAAAGACACATTGGGTAGATTTTCAGATCATATTATTTTTGCCTCATCTCAAAGTTTATGAAAAGTCAGATTACATGGTTTTGTTTAGTGTATATAACTGAGGCAAAGATACCATTAACTGTCACTAAAGTTGTACCTAGGACAGGTCTGGATAAGGATTACACAAGCTTAGACTGATTTTGAGGATTTTCTAATTGTGAGAAGCAAATATTCAAATAAGCAGGAAGGTTCAGCAGTGGGCAACTAGAACTATTTATTTTTTAAAATATTACTTTAGCATGAATGAGGGCAAGGTTTGCACCACAAAAGAATTTATTTAGTTTACAAGTCATGAAAAAGATCATGTCTGTAGGCCATAATCTAAGTTACATTTATGTGTTCCAAATTGATACCCCATAGGTCCTAATGCACCTGCGGATGTTAGAGTAGCTTTCAGTAGTGGTGCTTTAAGAGCTGCTGTGTCTTGGATGCCAACAGAAGGAGCTCTAACTTACAGCGTCACAGTCTCCAGTGGACTCCTGAAACTGAGGTGTAACACGTCTTCTGCCTCCTGCATGGTGCCATCCCTCCAGTGCAGCTCTGAATATTATGTTTCTGTCACAGCATACAATGATGCTGGATCCAGTAAACCTACTGATGCAGTAAGCTTAAAAACTAGTATGTGTCACTGATTCTTATATAGCTTATGGCATTTTAACATATGCTTCTTCAATTTCAAATGTAAATTAGTCCATTGCAATTCACAAGTGATTCTCAAATAGTTAGTTCAGCTTTTGACTTTTGTTCATGAATGATGCCATATCCTTTTCTGTTGCTGGGGTAAGAGCCTAAACATTCTTCATGTTTCTGTGAGAAAAAACTTGCAATGGTGTATATATTGTTGGCTGAACCAGTAGGCCAGCAGTTTCCTCTTATCAGAAGTGTATGTTCTAAAGTTGATTTTCTGAGTGTAAAACTAATGTAAGGAATAACAGATCTGTCCCTGTAAGGTCTGTCACAAATAGATTGGAACAAATTTGTGAGGAAATAGCATTAAGGACTGCCTCTGGGCTTAGAACTGTTCTGGTCCAAGTCCAGTTGTTAGTTAGAAAGGAGGTCAACAAAACCACATTCAGCCAAAGTAACATCACTAGACTAAGTTAAGAAATCATTACACATTGCCAGGACAAGAGCTCAGTTCAGCTACAGCACCACTGCCATGTCAGAGGTTGTTGCTTCCTGACCTGTTAGATGAACTGCCCATGTAATCAAAATCTAAACTACTTCTTTTTATTATATGCTACTTAAATACATAGCATTATTTACTTATTATTTGACATAACCTGCCTCATTTTGACTTTTGATGGGAGTTAGCAGAACAATCATGCGAGCAACTCTGAGGTGGATCTAACAGGATGAGAGAGCCTTATGCAAGAGACAACTATTAGGTGTGGGCTGTAATTTCTCAGCCAGCACTGCTTCATCTAGATCATGTATATTCATTATAATAGCAGCAAACTACACTTTCTTGAACTAGAAAGAAAGTAAATGTTATTTAAACAAAAGCCATGAAGTTTGAAGTTTAATGTGACATTTTGGGATGACATCAGAAAGGAAATCTAAGCAAAAGATTCTACTCAGACACAGCCACTAAGTTGCATACAAAAATATAAAGTTTTTTCACATATAGAGGCTTTTGGATGCCAACTGCTATTCATGCTAGTATTCCAATTATCATCCAAACATACTATTTGTGTGCACACACTGTGCCAGTTCCTTTTGAAATATTGCCTGGTGCCACTGTTTTTGTTCAGAAGGCTCCTTAGGGAGATGTTTCTGTAAAACATGATGGTAGCATCTATTTTGTTCTGTAAAAATCATACCCACTTGTCATCTAAATGTAAGTAGCAACCTCTGTAAAGGCAGCTAAGTTGCTGTTTTCTTGATCTAGACAGAGCAACTGTTCAAACTGAGTGGAATAATTCTATATATTCCTGATTTTCCTTGATTCCCCAGGAGTATAACTTCAAGAAAGAAAATAGATTTGATATTCAGAATATTTTTCTTTTTTCTTTTTGAATGTTTTTTTGCAGTTCCTTGTGCACCAGTAAACATATCAATTGAGGAGGATGGACCTGGTCACTTGCTGGTATCATGGTCTAGCGTCAGTTTTGGTCATCATTATGTGGTTTTTGTGAAGAGTGATGATGGCTTGGAAGTGCACTGCAACACATCATATACTCAATGCCATTTCCCGTCAGACTGTGGTTTCACTTATTTCATTAGTGTGTTTGCATATAACAAGGCAGGGCAGAGTCCTTTAGGTGATGTATTCAACTACACTACTGGTAAGTAGCCATGTGTTCTTGCAAATGAATTTGGATCCTTTAACAGAGTTTATGGTAGAGCTCTTTGGATGTTTTAATGGGAAGATAGTAGCTTAAACTTCTATTTTTATTCAAGTTTTGGGCATAACATACAAAGGTTGGCAGAGAAAAAGAAACACGTCACATTGCAATTAAACTTAACTTGCATAGTCAAGTGCAACAACATGCATACAAACTTGGAAACAGTTTAACAATTCACAATCATCAGGCAAGGACATATGAATAACACACAACCCTGGAGTAACATTTGAACTCTAGTCCTGTTTGGGTTTTTAGTTTTACCTCATAAAGGGTGTACCAAAGTCTTAAACTTCCTCATAGGGATTTTCATACTTGGCAAATGAAAAAAATAATAAGTTCAGTGGGAAATTGAGATGAACATTGTTGGAGTTATTTAACCCCTAGAGCTTTAAAATTTTAAACCAAGGATATACATAATTCTTGTGTCTGACCTAAACACTAGTATGTCATCTACTGATTTAGCAGGAGTGGTACTGAATTAATTTAAGAATCTGGGATTCATGAGACTGTTCACACAGTATTGGTCACCTTTGGATATTTAAAACATAAAGCACATAGATAAATGAAACAAAGCTCTTATTTGCACCGGTTTTCCACTCCCAGTCGAGTTTCCCTATCAGCCTTTTCTGTTCCCAGCTCCTTGTTGTCCCAGTGACTTCAGAGCCGTGTTCATGTCAAGCGACACCGTGCAGGTCACCTGGGCTCCTGTGCGAGGCGCTGACCTGTACGAGACCAGAGCGGCCGGCGGGAGCGGCGTGGTGCTCTGCAAGGACACAGCCTCGGCCTGCACCCTGTCGGCTCTGCGGTGCAACACCCCCTACAACATCACCGTGTATTCCTTCAGCGAGGCCCGGGGCAGCAACACCTCATGTGCGCCTCAGTACGTGGCAACAGGTATTGTGATCACTCGTTTAGCTGAAGAAATAATTATCAGACACCACGGTGATTCGTGGATGAAAAACATTACTGGAGTGCTAAGTTACTGTTTAACTGTTTTACTAAGTTTACTGATAAAAAGTTTTTAAAAAAATCAAAAAACTGAAAACAAAACCAAAAGCTCCAAAACTAAAAGTCTTTAAAAATACACTATAGGAAAGGAACTTATATCAAATTCGTACTGAAAGCTTCTGATAGGTCCAGTATTTTGAAAATCAGAATTACAATTTATCTCTATACACAAAATCCTTATGTTGTCAATTCTGTCATAAATTCTAAATTCTCACCAAGAGCAAAGCATGTAAGGATCATATACTTTTCCAAAGTAATTTATCAGTTCTAACTGGAATTTAATTTTCATGTGTAACTTATATAGTATGCATAACCAATCTGTTTAAATACTATTAATATAAAATATTTCAGCTCCCTGCAGTCCTGAAATCAAAAATATCTCAAAGGAGGGTTTATCTGTAGTCAGTGTGCAGTGGCAAGCTAACAATGAAGAAGCCACATATGTTGTCACTGCCAGAGGAGAGGCTGGACTTTGGCATTGCACGAGCACCGGGAATTCCTGTTCCCTAACGGATCTTCCCTGTGGATCTGCTTTCTCTGTTAGTGCTATAGCAAGATCACCAGCGGGAGAGAGCTTACCAAGCTACAGTGTCCCTTTAGAGACAGGTATGTGGGAATTATATATAGTTCAACATACTTAGCTGCATAATATTAAAATAGCTCTATGACTCTAGGGTTTTGGGTTTTTTTTATTTACAGTATGTGCATATTGGACCATGTATTGCTGGATGTCCTTTTCATAAACCTGTCTATATCTTTGTGTTTGTGACAAGGAAGGATCATTTGGCAGTTGCCTCAGACTGAGAGGGCTCAGTGCAACCAATTATCTTCTGGCCCAGCTAACTAAAATGTAATAACATAAGCTGCTAATGTAATGCATAACTTCCTTGCCAGCATTTTGATATTTAATATTACC
The DNA here is from genome assembly GCA_013400915.1 of Pardalotus punctatus. Lineage (NCBI taxonomy): Eukaryota > Metazoa > Chordata > Aves > Passeriformes > Pardalotidae > Pardalotus > Pardalotus punctatus. Next base: position 19,737 of record VZTX01005317.1, on the reverse strand, counting down.
AGAAGCAATGAGGTAATGTCCATGTCAACAAATAAGCAGTGTAAAGAACAGATTAAAGCACATCCTACCCACTATTGCTGCTATTAATTTGCTAACAGGTTTTGTCCTCTACCACTTACCCAGACAATCCCCAGGCCCAGCACAGAGATTAATATACACCAGGGTCTGTTTCTAACAGGCAGGTTGGCTGCAGTCATTTTACATTGTAGAAGAAGAGACTTAACAGAGACAGAGCTGGACTGAGTGTTATGGCTTGAGGGGTAGAGATGGACCCTGCTTAATTTAACTACAAATGTACTCTGATATTCTGATGAAAAATTTCAGTAATTTTTAGAATCTTGGTAAACAATTATGTTATGATAATTCCAGGGTTATAACCCACTGTTACAGACAAATTGATCTTATATTGACATTCTGTTTATTAGAAGCTTGCCACCAGAGTAAAGTACTTTTCAGCATGCTGGTGTTTGCCTGAGAAGTATGCACTTCTTCGTTCCTTTGCTCTTGATCATATACTATGCTACTGGCAACCCCCCCAAATACCATCCATTTTCCAGGTACAAACCAGAACTGACTTCTCTATTTTTTGTTCTCTTTCAGCTCCTTGTTGCCCTAATGACCTGATACTAAGTCAAGTGACACAGTCTGTAACCAATATCAGCTGGTCTGTTGGGATGGGTGCACAGACATACATAACAACACTGCAGTCTCCAAAAGGACAGGCAAAGTGTCACACTCTTCAGAACTACTGTCTCCTGGGATGTATCACATGTGGCACCAACTATACGGTAGCTCTGAGAGCCATTAGTGAGACGGGTGTGACATCCAGCTGCACCTATCAGGGATATTCCTCCAGTACGTACACTGTAAATGCAACTGGGAAGAAAAACACACAATATACAACATACTCTGAGTAGTGTTCCTGTCATAAAAATAGCACAGCTGAAATTCAACACACAGCTAATATACCTGCAGTTCCCTCTTTAAACAAATGCACTTTGGATTATTTTCATATAAGTGAAGACCTGTTCTTATGACAGCAATCAGTTGGCCATACAAAGAAGTTCTAATAACATTGCTCCAGAAACAGTTTTTTAATTTGAATTATGCTATGGCATAATTAAATTTTAGAGACCTCAAAAGGATTCTAGGAATTCTAAGGTAAGCCTTGTGCCAGATGAGAGCAACAATATTCAAAAATGTAAAATAATAACTGAATTTCAGTTCCATAATATGACTCTTAATAAAACTTTTCTTTCCTAGTTCAGTTCAAGAATTATTTTGACTTTCTGTGAAATAATAATTTCTCATTGAAATACTGGTAATCATAGTAATCTGGTTTAAAGTGTACTCTAGAAATTTATAATACATTGTTCACAAAATTTGTTTATTAATGTTTCTTACTTTTTTCTTAGGTGCTTGCTGCCCTTCTGGGGTGAAGCTCTACAGACTCAGCACCAATGGCATAAGGGTGTTTTGGAGAGCTTCTGATGAAACAATAAACTACAATGCTGATTTACGTGGCTCAAAGGGCAATTTCAGCTGTACCCCCAACTCAGGTCTAACACACTGTGATATCACTGAGATACCTTGTGGGGATGTCTACACTGTGGTGGTAACTCCAGTGACTGACAAGGGGCCAAAGCTCACATTTTGTCCTAAAAAAATATATTCAGGTAAAATTTAAATTTCTTAGAATGATTTTTTTTTTTTTTTTTGTCAATACATGCTAGATGGTTAAAATGTAATTCCAAGTTATGCAAGTAAAGGTGGCATGGAATAGAACTTTCCTGCTCTAGTGTTGACTGCAGAGTAAATGTTATGGGTGCAGTCTTGCAATATCTGTGATAGGAACTTCACAGCAGCATTTTGGGACTGGGCACACTTATCTACACACATGCCTCTTAACTGGATCACCCATATCCTGGTGAATACAGAGGAGTTAATTTTCAGTTGGGAGGTTTGGAGTGCTTAGAATATAGAAGCAAATAAATGAGCATTTTTTGTTTTATGGATTTTTTTAAATAAAGAAACAAATCAATAACTTCAATTAATCACTCCTAAGCACATTTTTAAAGCAAAAATTGTTTAAAGGGGAAGAAATCCCTTTGGGATTCCTTTCCCATGGCACAGATTTAGTCCATTATAAAACTACTGCTATCTGATGGGATTGCATAGTTGTATAAATGGCCTACATACTACAGACCAATAATCTTTTCCGCCTTACAACTTGACAACTAACATTTGTACCACTGTTTCATGTCATTTCAGTAACCTGTTCTGGAAGCTCTGTTGGAATGGGTAAGAGCAGTACATTCATTAAAAATTCATTAAGTTTATAAAATATTTTTTCATGATGGAACTTCAAATAAGATGCATATAGCGGTAAAATTTGATAGTCAAGGCTTCTGGTAGTGTTATGCAGGTTTGTCTCACCTCCTCCCCCCATCTTATAATGTATAATTTAAAAAAAAACATCAGACCTTACTTATATTGTGGCCTGTATACTATCATGCACAGTCATACCACTTACTATCTAAATGATAGCATGTAATAAAAGGCAGGTTTATCTTTTATAGCCTCACCATATCCCATTACAAATGAAGTAAGGTGGACACCTCTGATTTCTGTTTTTAACAAGGTTTAGAAAAATGTGTTGCTTAACCTATTCTTATTTCTTCTGGGGTTTCAACAGGATAGTCTTGTGCTTTATTTGCCTATGTAAACTGCTAGAAACAACTTCAAAAGCAGCCACTGAAACAAAAATTTCTCAAGACAGTTGCTTTTGCATAACTGGAATTGTCTTCATTTCCAAATTCTTTTATAGTGATTTATAGAGGAAAGAGCAATGCAAAACACATCTAAATGAAAATTCTGGTTGAAATAAGGAGGTAAGTTATAAAAATTGCAATTCATATTAGAATGTATGAGTCAAACTTTTCCTGCTGATTAAATCTTTGGGATTGGAGGGAAATGCTTCACCAGTCCTGTATATCATAAGTAGTTTGTTAAAATCTATTGTATCTACCTCTGAAATCTCTTGTTGTCTACTCATACTATCCTTACTGATTTGCCCTCTCCTCCATTTATAATAACTCTTTTTTACTTCATTTGGCCTTCACTACGCTACAGATCCCCGGAAAAGCCCTTAAAATCCAAACTGATCAAAAAACGCTTCATTTCCTTTCTCCTGGTGTTCTGGACTATTTACTGCTCCTGTCTCAAAGGCATGGCAAGAAATCACTGCTGACTTTTTTCACCCTAAAGCTGATCTCCTTTTTGCTGCTGTTCACCTACTGCTATCCTGGATGTTAAGGATGTTGATAACACCATTCTCCCTAAATGTTTTCAGTCTTCTTTCCCCTGAAGCTGGAAAGATACATCTTTGCTTAACTGCAGCATTCACAGCTGCTTGAAGATTGGAGGAGGGAAGCTGAACATCTTGCCATATCTGAGACCTGACCCAGGCAGGACGTCCTCTCATACTCCACAGTGGTTATTGTCTCAGCCAACATTGAAAGCAAAGTTCAAGGTCAATGGTTCAACAAACGTGTGTAATCCTACACAGTCTTCAATAGCTCATGTGTATAAAGGTAACCAAAGACAAGAGGGTTTTTAACACTATTTTCAGCTTATAAAAACAGACACTATCCAGCCTGGAAATTGCCTTCCTGCAGAGAACACATTAGGTTATTAGGTATCTCAGCCAATGCTTCAGATCACTTGCACCAAATCTCATGGCAATCTCACCCTTCAATAAGTTGCTTGTAGATGGCCCAAGAATTATATTCTGCTTCTTAGAACATGATCTGCATTTAGTCACAAGTCTTTCTTTAGGAAATATTATTTAAAACTGCCCTGCATTGGTTAGTAGAAAGTTGGTTTTATTTCTCACTTAATAAAAAAAAAAATTAAACCGCTTTCTTCCTTGAGGGTTCTAATTAAGTATTTCTTCTTTGCAGATGTCATTGCCAGTTACCACAGTGTAATTGTTTAACTGGGTTTTGAGAGATCTAAAGCAATTGGTTTCTTTTGGAACCAAATTCAAGCCCCAAACTACTTTTCACATAAGCAATTCTGATAATTCCATGCTCTAATAGTAACTCTAGTGTACTTTAAGCCATTCTAAACTGTTGGGTGTATGTTTTCTTAATTCTCTCTGGCATACACACCTTAACATCTCAATTACACACTACAAACATAATGCTGTAGGTACAATTTTTGTCACCCCCTCTCACTTTTTTCACTGAAGTGTAGTTGTATCAGAATGTATTATTTGCATGTCTGTTGGGGGAAAAAAAAGCAAAAAGCTGAAGAGGAGTCATGATTTCAAGAAAAAACACATTGATTCAGCTCTAAAAAAAGGGGGTAGCAGATGTACACAATTAGCGAAACAGGGAAAAGCAACACAACCAAACTGAGCCAGATACACAACTCCCACTGTGGCAGTGTTTAACTTCGAGGTGTTGTTACTCAGCCATTAGACATTGTCCAATAATAATGGTCTTATAATTAACATTGCTGATATATGAACCATCACTGGCATTCACTGACCTGATTAAAAAATTTTGGTCAGGATTAGTTGCAAGTTCACTCCAAACTGAGGTAAATACACTTTTATGGGTCATGCTGACTTCTGATCAAGGAAAGGACAATTAGATACCATGTTTTTATAGATGCTGTTTCTATACTATTTTAGCATGAAGCCCTGAACTTTATGAAGCAAAAAACTCCCAAGCAGTTAAATTCTCCAACAAACAAACAACAAAAATCCTACCAAAAAAACCCAAGCACCCAACCCCACAAATCTCTTGAAAGAAGATTTGAGAACCAAGAAAATGCCTGTTGAAGACTTGGAGGTAGGCAGCATATTGATATGCTAAAATGGATGCTTTCAGAGCAGTATCTGTGAAATCACTTGGACTAACGGATTAGGTGATTAAAACCACCTAGGTTATTTCACAGTAGATGCCTCCATTAATGCTTACTTAATAAACAAGTTAAATTCAATGCATAATAAAGATGTATTAGTTGCAGTTACACAAATAGCAACACTTGGAAAAAAATTTGTATCTATTAATCAAAACACACATTATTTTTAATTGTATCCAGCATAGAACAGCTCAAAACTTAGGTAGGTTGTTTTCAATCCACTGAAGGAACTGGCAAAAATCTACCTTTCAGCTGATTGCAGATTTGCCCCAAATTTACTGAGACTGAAGAAGTGTTCTACCACATCTAAATATTGCTGGTAAAGAGTAAGAAAGAGACCCAAAGACAACTTCATTGCAAAACATGAAGAGTGGCACGTAAATGCTGTTTTACCCTGCTTAATAGCTGGTGGCCATCCACATAAAGCTACACACGCTTCAGAGTGGGGCAAAGGGCTCAAACATCTACTCCAACCAGCAGAATTCATCAAATTCTTCAGGTTCCCCCGAAGAGGAGAACCTGTATGTTGTAGGAGGCTACTAGTATTACGATTGCAGTACTTAGCGGTGGAGCCACAGGAAATTTTGGAGATGAATGAGGCTTCACACAACGTAACTATCCCAGCTAGGCTATTATGGACTTGGCATACTATGGAAACTTCGGGTTCATAGTGCTTCTGTGTCATTTTACACCCTGAGAACTGAAGAGTGCACAGACTGTGAGACAACAGCTCTGCAACCTGAGCTCCTCCAGTTAAAACTGGCAGGAATTTTCTCCTGATGCCCCTGAGATAAATGTCCAGTGCAGCTGTACTGCACTGCAGCAACTGCTTCAGACCAGGCAGCACTGGTGCCTCCACTAGTGCATCCTTGCTCATCAGAGCTGCTTTCACAGTTCTTCCTGGCTTTAAGGAAGAGCATGTGAAATGAAATCACATCAGAAAGACAAGAAGGAATTAAGAGTCCCTGGATACAAACGGAAGAGTTATTTAACAGTAAATCCCAAAGATAATTTCAGACAGGTGTCTTGGTTCAAGTAATTTTCATGGGTCTTGCCTAGCAGTGAATATTGTGCTGTCCATTACACTAACTCAAGTACGTAATATGGATCATATTAAACTGAAAGGTCCAAAAGGACTACTTACTGGAAAATAGAAGCACAGTCCTCAAATTACTGCACTTGTGAGAGATACTTGGCATGGGCCAGTCTTTGCACACTCTATCAAAATGTTCACCATCATTCTTGTAGTGAGATGGTGCTTCTCCACTTTCAGGTCAAAGATTGTTTCTTAAATGCCTGTATTTTTTCCTGCAAATAAACCATTCTTTCACTGTATTGCCCAACAGTGGCAGAAGAGGAGGAGGAACCCTGAAGGACACCTGGGAATCAGTAATTGATTTTTCCTGACAGAACACTGGCCTTGCAGCCTCTCTGCCCAAGAACGCATTTGTTTCAGAAACTGAAGGTTAAAATCAAGGCCAAAAGAAACCCTCTAGACACAAACAAGATAAATTAAAGTTGTCCTTGCTGTTTGGACAGAATCCATGCAATCCCTTGGCAGACTGCAGAGGCAGTTCTAGTAATCTACTAGACAGGGTATTTCTTTTTTTTTCCAATATTAAATGAAAGCCAGTATTTTAGTTTTATGCTGCAAGGGAAAGAATTTGTTGAAGCTTTAGTTTTGTTTCAAGCTCAGATTTAAAATCAGGTAACACAAATATAAGCACATAATTCCTTAACAACCTCATTACTAAAAAATTTTGATTACTAAGGATCACGGTGATAAAAGGAAGACTAACAGTTCAGAAAACAGGAAGAGCAGGGAGGAAGAAAAAAAAGTTTGCTTGGCATACTATGGAATGAAATACACTGTTAGGAGTCAAAACACTGTTTTCTCCTGGATGTTTAAAACAAAATATACCAAATATACCATGACCTGCATCACACAGAACCAAAAAAGGCACAAATATTTTTATTCTACCTTCAGGGCACTTCCTCATTGAGTCCCATTTCATATTCTTCCTATTCTGGGGCTGCTGCATTTCTTTGTTTGCTAGATCTTCATTGTAAGTTACTTAATACATAAAATCCCTTATTCACACAAAGTGTTGGTTGATCTGAAAATAAAATGTGGAGGAACTGAAGCACTTTTAACTGGCAATGAACGTGCAGGGAAAAGCTGACACCCAATACAAAGGAATTAATTGAGAGTTTATTCCAGATGGTTCTCCTCACTTAGTATACAAGTCATCAGAATAATCTATCAAATAGACTTGGATTTTAATGTGATGATCTTTTTCTATAATGCATTTTGGTTTTTGCTTCTAACAACCTGTTTAAAAAAAAAAATCTGCCAGATGAAATGTTCAGCACAAACTGTGATCTTTACTATTTGTAGAAAATATGAATTAAAAAAGGACACTATCAGTTAATTCTTATTTTAAATGTTTACACTTATAAAAATGCTTTGGAAGCTTGCAACTGAAATCCTTTGTAATATTTTTCTTCTTCCTACCTCCCTCTTCCCATCTTAAATGCCTTTATTAGCCCAGGATTATCTTAAATGACAGAGTGCAGCTGCTGATTAAAAACATTGAAGGACCACAAATGGATAAATTGTGTTTTTTTAAAAAAATGGAAGCTTACATGGATTTTTTCAAACAAATAAAATGCATAGATGGCTACGGTACTCATCCATCAACCTTTACAGTGTCTGCTTGAGGTAGCCTTTCTACAGAATTACTAAACAAGCCCCAACATAATCTAAATCCTTGCATCAAAACCACTATCTCTGAAAGTCCACTCAATTTAACACCACTGGTGATCAACATAATACATTTTAAAACCTTTGGACAAAACAGCAGGTACAGTGGACATAAACATTAGTTCTAAATCTGTAGCCCTCAATGTACATTGTACGCACATAAATATCTCAGCTATAATACACATTCCAGATCCATCCCTAAAAGCCATATATTATGGAAAGCACAGCCATGCTAACTTCAGGATACAAACCATAATTCCACGTCTACAAAAGGAAAATATAATTAGTGGCAGTTTATTGCCTCATACAAATTTAACCAACATGGCAACCATGCCAAAGGAATTAAAACATTTTTCAGGACATATGTACAGACTGTACATTTCAGAAACATCTGAACAATAAAAATGCAAGAGCAATCTCTGCATTACAAATTAAACTAAACAAATGGTTTGAAACCGTCAATGCATTGAATGGGTTTACAAAGGCACTTCCCTACCCAAAATAGGAAATGACAATCTGCAGCCTAGAGGGAGGTTGGAGAAGAGTGCTCATCAACTACTGCACAATCTCAACTTTAAGAAAAAATAAGCAGGATTTAATCAAACATTTATAGGATTCAATGTGATCCACTTCTCAAAGAATTCACACAGTCTCATCTTTGTTTTTCTGTTGCTTTTCTTGGCTCTCTCGTTCTGTACTTTGGCTCCTTCGACGATCATGTTTGTCAGAATGGTCCTTGCCATCACTGTGATCATGTTTGTGGGAACGTTCTTTGCTTCTGCTACGCTTCCTAGATTTTTCTTTGCTGGGACTCTGATCTCGTTTTCTGGACTTCTCAACACTATCTGTTCTTCCTCTGCTTCTGCTTCTACTTCGTTTATTTGACTTCTCCTTATTTTCATTTTTATGTTTACTTGATTTTTCTTTGCTCCTGCTTCTGCTGCGCTTACCTGTGTTCCTGCTTCGGCTCCTACTCCTATGCCTCCTTTCCCGGCTTCGACTTCTACTATGCTTTCTCTCTTTTTTGGAATCCCTCTTGTCGTCGCGGTGTTTCTTCTCATCTTTGTCATCTTTGTGTCTTCTTTCCTCTGTATCGCCCTTACTTTTCCTTTCTTTTGACCTTTCTCTAGATCGATCTTTTTCCCTCTCACTACCCCTTTCCTTATCATAATCTCTCTCTTTTTTCCGACTCCGTTCATTTTCTTTCTCTCGCTCCCTATCCCTGTCTCTTCTATCTCCTTTCCTGTCCCGACTTCGACTCCGGCTTCTGTATCTGTCCCTGCTTCTGCTTCGCCTCCGTTCTAGTGAGCGATCAGTACTTCGAGATCTCCGCCTTTCTTTTTCTCTCTCCTTTGCTTCGCGTTCTAATCTCTGCCGTTCTCTTTCTCTTTCTAGTTCTCTATCAAAACTAGATGATCCATGGCCTTCCCGATGGTGACTTCTGCTTCTTGATCTTCTGGGAGACCTCCTGGGACTGATGGATCTTGGTCTTGGAGACCTTTGAAAACAGAAGATATTCTATGTGAAACACCTCCTTCAAAAGTTAAAGAGATGCTCTTTCCTTTCCAGTTAATACTTTACATACTCAGACTATATTTAATCTTAAATACCAAATATCATCTGATTATTTTAATCCACTAGCATCCATAAACTGTTGCCTTAAAACCTAAACCTATCTCAGTGAGAAGACAACATGCTCCTGATAATAAGTAGTTCAATACTGAATTTTTAACATTAATTTTTAAGATAATGTCTATATGACCTTGAACGTCTACGTTCTGCATGCCGGTCTATTTCTTCCATTCCCTCCTTGCCATCTTTCTTGATTTTTCTGGGTCTGCTTTTAATCTGCTGGTCAATGGCTTTCTGGACTGGCACGGGAATTCTTGGAAACAACGTGGAAAACCATTCAAGCTTAGTGAGGAAGGAACGAAGCATTTCCCCGATGGTCATAACACAACCCCCACCTGCCTTCACATCCAGGTCCTGCAAAATACAAGCAAAAAATATCCTGATGGTCAAAAATACTCTCCACTGATTAAAAAAAAAATGCTGCTACATAACTGTCCTATTGAAGTCTCATGATTATGGAAGTTTACTTGTCTCATATTCTAATACATTTCCTTAGAAAAATTCAAACTCCGCACCCTTTGGATTTGGCAGAATGTTACAGACAGGGAATGGGACTTAATATATATGCATGCAGGCACATACTAATCCTGCAGCCATCTGGATGGTAAGGGACTGTCGATGAAGAGATTAACACAAAATCCCTTTACACAGTCTGGTTATAGGTATGATCTTGCATTGTATTTAAATGCCACAAAGTTGAGAAGTCCTCTGAAACTACATTTAATACTCCATTTTGTGGATGTACAACTGTGTACCATCATACCCAACCCTGTGGCCTAAATCATTTATGAACTACATCATTGCCTATCTAAAAATGATCATAGGAAAACCTCTAGTACAAAATGGCATCCTAACAGAATTGGAAGCAATAGCAAACCAACTGCCATGAAGCAGTGAGGTTTCTAATTTAGAAATATGTAAAAAAAGAAATAAATGAACAAATAATTGGAAACGCATAATCCATGATGACCATTGTCTCTGAAAAGGGTCATTACCGCATGAAGGCCTTCTTGCTATGCCCTCTCACAGCTCAGGACATGTTAGTCAGCTATTGTCAGTCCCAAACCTATAGTGCAAGCACACAAGGAAAGTGAGATTTGTTATCTAAACAGGAAGAGAAAATCTGAACGTAAAACTGCTTGCACTCACACACATTTAAGTGTTCAGATATACAGATTTTCCAAATATAATCGCTGCAGAGATCTAAAGAAGAAAAAGAGGAGTTAAACGTAGCACCTGGAGAGTACGTACAGTTAAACAAAATAAACATAAGAAGCATTTTGAAAAGTAACTCTGTATCCTGGGAAGGTTTTCACAGCAGCATGACAAAAGATGAACTGCTTCCACATATTTAAGAACTGGAGGGAAAAAAAAAATCCCGTAGGTTTAAATAATTCCATATATAAAAATTTGTTTCATCCTATTGAGCTTGACGGACTGATAAGAAACTTAAGCAGCCCCAAGCAGTTTTTCCACATAACACAAAGCTACTGATAGCAGCTAGGAAAGAGACACTAATTCCAAAAATGTATTGTGAGATTTTAAACAACAAGAAATAAACACATCTTGATAACCGGTATCTGCAAGAACTGAAATGTATAAACTAAAAAATGTGCTTTGAATACTGAACCAGATAAGACCTGCACAATGCATTGTACTTGTGACTGCTTTACTGTCCTTGGAATTGAGTCTGTGGGACCCTGAGAATGAAGCCACCCCAATCCTTCTCATAAATTACAGTCTAGCGTTGCAGAGGAGAGTTCATATTAGCTATCCCCACCTGGGGGAGAAGGACATTACAGTGATTCAAGCAAGAGTCAAACTTGGTTCCATTTTTGTTAAAAATGTACTATAGCACAGGTTTACCTGAAATAACAGCTGGTTCCTTTGCACAGTGTTTTTGACACTTAGCGTGAAAAAAGCTGTTTAAAATAAATACACTGCATAGCAGTCAGATACAGGTACAATTAACACTATTTTTAATACCAGTATTTGGACATCATTTGCAACTAATACATTTGAAATTTCTTTAAGTAGATGCCTACTTAAGTCACACTGAAGATGGCAAGTGATCCTTCCTTTTCCATTTTTAAATCTAGGATGTAATTTAAAACCTGCTCAATAAATAAAAATTGCAGCAGTATATAGCAGATTGTGTACTCAACTTCATAGCCCAAGAAACCTCACCCACCAGCTCCCTACTGTTTCTCCAAACAGTAAATCAGGACTAGGATACTAAAGGTATTCTCCCATCTGACTGCATAACAATGCAGCCTCCTTACTGGATTTCTTCAGTTAGAACTCACATCTCTTTATCTGCCCCATTAACAAAGACATTAAGGTTCCAGAAATAATGACACCTTATGCACTGATCAGGCTTTTTGCTTCTCCTCTGATGAAATCCTGGGTTTAGTTATTCCAGGACATGAATAGTAACCACAGAGATTTTTGTCAGTATTTTCCAAGGTGAGCATTGGTTTCTACCATATACTTCCCACTCTTTTATGTAAGCATAAATTCCCCCATCCCAGTAATAGACAGTACAAATTTAGCACTCTGATGAGTTACTATACCTTACCTAAAAGTAACTATGATTTTAAAAAACACACAGAAGACACATCCACACATCCTGCCATCTGCATTTTGATTCAATACACCTGTTTCACATGGGTTTGTACATCTGACACAGTAACATTTTAAGCAATGAAAAAAACCTGTTAGAGCTTTGAAATCTAAGAAAAATAACCCAGGTCCCAGCTCAAACCTGTTTCCTGCACTAATTAATGTGCATAATGTAAACAAGAATATAATATTGTAACATTCAAACTACAGAAAGCCTTATCAAGCAAGGTTTAAAACCTTAAGTAGTAACATGAAAAGAAACAAAAGAAAACAAATTATTACCCTCGCCGACATACCTCCTCATCATCAAGAAACGATTCAAACCAGTCCCATAGATCTGTAGGTGGCTGTGTGTACCTTTAAGCAAAAAAAAAAAAAAGTAAAATTTTAATACAGCTTTCTGCATATTAGATCAGTCATCAGTTGATGATATTGCTACTTACCTAATATACATAAATCCAAGAGCCCTAATATATGGGGAGTCTGTATGAGTGATAAGGCCCATCACTTGCTTACGAGTGAGCTTCAGTGTAAATAATTTGTAGAGCAGACAAAAGGCAGTAGATACAATTCCTCCAGTTCCAACACCACGCACCTTTCAAAAGCAGAAAGTAAGGTGAGGATGCAGGAAGTCACAAAGACATTATCCCAAACCTACAAAAGAATATGAGAACTAACAGAATAAAATCTAAATCTACAAACAAAGCTATGCGGAAAAAGCAACACTGCTTACAGCCATACCTTTGGAAGCAAGAAGAATATATCTACTCTTTGTAATAAATATTTTACGTCTAGAGACCGAGCCAACATACAATAAATTTTATCTGTGCTTGGGAAAGTTATTTACCAGACAGAAAAATTTAAGAAGGCACGTACTTCTACTTACCCCTCCACACATCCCTGTCTGGCCTGCTGTTTTTCTGCTGCCCTTTTCCCATGGTTCAACATGTGTAACCTGAAAGGGTGAGGTGGGGGACATGAAAATAAAGAAGAAAATCACAGTTACAACCTCCACAATGTTTACGTCTCTATACAAGTCTGATTTAACAATGGATATTCTAAATCAATCTTAAAAATACTGTCTTTTAGCAAATTCAAGATCAAGTCTGCTTTGTCACTGAAGCAAAGCACCTGGCTTTTTAAATTACATTAAGAAATTACAGCCAAATCTTCAATGAAATTTAAAACAAAAAAATCCCATAACCCCAAAGGAAGCATCCATGCTTATTCTATACTCCATGTACTTTCAAATACTTTATGACTAAATCCCATCATTACTATTTCCTTAGGTGATTAAACATCTGCCTTTATTTAAACAATCTCCTTACAAGTTTAGTGATACCTGCTGATGACAGCTACAGAAGTCAAAACATGCAGTCTCATCATATTCCTAAGTCTCATTTCTGAAGTGAACTTAAGCTAGAGATTTCTTTATCTCTTACTATTAGGACAAAAGACAAATGCTTATCAAGGGTAGTATTTTAACATAAAGTCAATGTTTTTTCTTTTACACTGCAGTGATGCTCTTAGATAAAATGATTCCTAAATACAAACAAGTAAAATTTGCCCAATTCAAATCTTGTGAGATGTATTTAGGGATGAGTGCACAAACACATTTAATCAACACCATTCCTAAAACTTCTCAATAAGAGTCATAAACAAGCTCAGAACCACATTACTGATTATGCTACATCTGAAATTCTGAAATTCAGAGAAGCAGTACCTGACTCAATAAACAAGTATATTTCCTAAACACATCAACTTAAAATATATATAAAAGACAAAAAAAGATACAATGGTGCTACACTGGATTGGGAATAAGAGTTCGTGCTGTACAATACTTCACAAATTAAAACTCTTTAACAATACATGAAATAAAACCAATTATGTACACAATCACATGAAATCGGAGATACACTAATAGCAGAAGTTGCTGAACTGTTTGTTCGGGCTTTTTACAGTTGCTGTCTTTGCCAAACAGGACATATGAGGGATGCCAATACTGTAGAATTCAAAATCCACTACGACTTCCTGTACTATCAGCATGACAAATCCACAAACACTACATAAACGATACTGCATATCCTTCTGGTTATATAGTATTGCCTCTCACAGAAAAGGAAAAGTTTTTTTTTTGCCAAAGGGTTGAGTGTAACACTATTGCAAATGCTAGCCTTCAACTTTTTTAATTAGTTACTGTCAATATAAACATGCTGGTTTTGACAGGTATCAATTTAAAAAAAACAAAACCAACCAAACAACAAAACCTGGAAAACAATATTCATTTCAGAAAGGAGTATTTAAAGTTTTGATCCCACAGAGACTGCTGTGTATGCCTAATTTGTTGGAAATACACAGATGAAATGAAGCTGAGGACATGCACAGGGTGTTAAGGTCAGGGATAAAGTAAAAGGAAGTCCTGCACTTCACAGATACAGAACTGAAACATGAGTCCAGAATTACAAGTGAATTAATTCAACTATCTGGACACAATCCATATCTTCAAAGATGGTTCTTATCACTAGCTGCCTGTGTGACTTACAATCACCCTTCCTGATAATCCAGCACCCAGCATTCTAAAATTTTCTAAAAGAGCCACTTGTTTCTCAAAGACAGACAAACACACTTGAAAATACAGCTGCTATGATGAGTATCATGCTCATTCAAAAAAAGAACCAAAAACAAACCTAAAAAAAAAACTCCACAGCAATTATTCAGAAATCTTAAAACATGAAGAGAATTAAAATCTTCTTAATATCAACGAAGCAGCTTAACCATCAGATTATCTTCTCCCTCACAGCCATTACTCATGAGTGAGTAAGGGGCTGAGTTTTCTCTTTACTTAGCACGAAATTTTGAGTCAGCAACTGTCAAGTTCAGTAAATAAATCAGATCAATATGCAGATTTTTAAGGGCACATCAAAATTCTTCCCAAATTTAAGACAGAGCCACTTTTGGAATGAAAGAGTAAGACAAGCAAATTAACTATTTGACCTACTGCTGCTGAGCTCTACCAGTACAAAGATGATGAACCACATCAAATACTTTTTAGTGCATCTGAAGGGGTTCACTTTAAAAACAGAGCAAGCTCTCGAATTTTCTGAAAACATGTTTCTTTTATAATTTTTTCAGATCTAACTATCAATTGCATAAGGAAACTGCTGCTTTCCATTCAGATAATCATGAGTCTCTCACACATGCAGCAAGGAGCAAATTAACCCGAGAGATGCTCTGTCGTCAATGTATGTTAGACTAAGTATTAGGAGAAATAAATAATCAGCTCCAAATGACAGAGCACAGGCAGAGAAATGCTATCTTTAAGTGGAAAAACAGTAGGGTAAGTAAGCACAAACTAACAACAATCTCAAAATACTGTGGTGGAGTTATTTTTCACAATTACAGTGCCTTAAGTAACTGGACTTGGCTTGGATAAATGAAATAAAAAGGCTACCTTTACTTTTAAAAAATTTATTTCAAATATATTGAAACCCACCAGCTGACACAATAACACAGTCAAGCAAAATGAATTCACCTAAAAAAATATGCCAATAACCACCAAAGCACGAGTGACTAACTGGATTATCTAAGACTGAATTATCTAAATTTTTGCCTCGTTATCAGAACAAAGAAAGTGGCTGCGTTGATTAGCATTAATTATGCATACCTCTACCTGGAAGAGTGGCTTGATGGAAGCCTCGGTGCAAAACTGATTCAATCCTGCTAACAAAACAAGAACCGAGACATAGGTGCCCTGATACAGATCATTTCCCCAGCACATCCTACCTACCGGCAAGAAACGAACTCGTTAGGTTGTAAACTGAGTTACGGAGGAGAGAATCCTAATCTGTAACTGGGAACGAAAGCCACACGCAGACACCTACGGTGAGCACCATCCCTTCTGTGCGGTTACACGGCGTGTTGGCGGCTCCGTGCTGCGCGGAGCGCTGCTCTCCGGCAGCGGCGGCAGATCTGCGCCCTCCCCGCTCTCTCCGGCTGAAGGCGCAACCCTCAGACGGCCATTTCGCCCCCATCGCCCCGGCTCACGCTGCCCTCTTCAAACCTAATTTACAGCTCCGCAGTTCTAAATCCGACGCGGAACACGTCTCTTTGGGGAAGCAGAGAAGGCAGCGCCTTGGATTCCCCCAGCTAAGCAACACAACCGATATTTACTGCTATCCCTCACGGCAAGATAAGGGGCGAAAAGGCGCGGGCCGCAACCAAACCGGGCCCGGCGCCAGCGCGGCCCGCGGGCTCACCTTGAAATAGATCTCGTCCACCACTTCGTGGTAGGTCTTGAGCTCGTAGAGCTGCACCTTGAAGTAGGGCGACGAGAGGATGTTGGTGAGGATCATGGGATTCAGGTTCATGGTCTTTTCGTTGCCCCACAGCGGCAGCACGTTGCCCTGCTTGCCCGAGGCCGCCGGCTTGGGGCCCCCGCTCTGCAGTGGCTGCTGCACGGGCGGGACGGCGCCGGGCGGGTGCTGGGCCGCCTGCTGCCCCTGGCAGTTCGCCACCGCGGGGCTGTTGTTGGCCATGGCGGGTCGGCGCTCGGGGCAGGCGGGCCGCGCACACGGAGCGGGGCCGGCGGGCGCTGCCTCAGCCCCGACAAGATGGCGGCCGGGGAAGTGACGGCGGCGCCTTCCGGGGCCGCGTCACCGACCCGCGGGGAGCGGCGGGGAGAGGGCGGCGGTGCTCCGGCCCCTTCCCGCGGCCCCTCCCGCTGCTGCCCCGGCCCCTTCCCGCGGCCCTTCCCGCCTTCCCCTCGCCTCACGGCAGGCACGCCTCATGGTGGCCCTGCAGGCGGGACATCACCGCCAGGGAGAGCGAGGGGGCTCTGTGGCCCGAAGGGGGACAGCTGCTGGCACCGTCACACGGAGTTTAGTAGATTAGGTCACCGGTTTAACACAGTGGGAAACTGGTCCTCTCGGTCCCTTGTCGTTGGTAGTGAGGCCACGGTACAACCGGTGCTGGTTGCTTCTGCCTCCACAGCAGTGGAGAAGCAAAGAAATCGTAGAATGACTTGGGCTGGAAGGAGACCGTGAAGACCATCTAGTTCCGACAGCCCCTGCCGTAGGAATGGACACCTTCACTAGACCGGGCTGCTTCAAGATCCATCCAACCTAGCCTTGAAGGGATGGGGCATCCACAGTTTCCCTTCTGGGGAGGGGGAAAGGAAGAAATGTTGGGCATGTTCAGTGTGCTGGAGCCCTGGAGTGCAATGACAGGCAGGGCACTCCATCTTGTGTGGAGCGTCCAGCCGGCTCCTTGGCACTAAAGCTGGGTACGAGGCCCACTCCTCTGGCCGGGACTTGGCTAAGCAGCTTCTGAGAACCCTTTCAGACACCCAGGAAACATTAAATGTTCCCTGCCGCTCAATTCCAGCGCAACAGCTCTTTCTGAAACTAGTAATACTACATACAGACTTGGAATGAGCAGAATTGAGTTAATGCAGTTGAAAACAAACAGCTGAGAGAGAGTAACTGTCCACATGTAACTACTAAGAGAAGTTCCAGTTTTGCCAGCAAAAGCAAAAAAAAACCAAAGAAAACCAATACAACTAGTTACATACTTTAGTGTCAGTCTTTAAACCTAAAGTACAAAAGGGAGACATGATGCATGATGTAGAAGGATTGCCAAAATATTCTAATCCTCAAATGATTGCAAAAATAAACTGAAATCCAGTGAAATGACTGCACATTGGGCATAACGTAGCAAAGCACGTTCAGTCGTACACACAGAGAAGGGCTCTCCATTGCTCAGTGCATCATGAAACAGGTACAAGGAAAAGTTAGTATGAAATCATCCATGGGAATAGCATCTCTACATACTAAAGCTAGTATAGATTTTTAATTTAGAAAAGAGGAGATAAATACTGTTTGAAGTAAGATTAAAATATCTCCCCTTTTCATTACATATTGAAACCCTGAGAAACAGTAGTTTATTTTCATTACTCTGGCCCTTCAAGTACCTTAGATCTTGTACTGTAGCAGAAAAGTGTTCTTATCAGGGCCCTGGCAGTTAACGGTTTCTCTAAGCTGCCCTTTCCGCTATCGAGGCTTTTCACTCCTCTTTTCTAGGAATAACCACCAGTCTCCTTTTGGCCTCCTCTTCCCATCTTGGCTGATTTCCAAAGATATTCACAAAATCTTCATTACTTACATGTCTCTACCATATTGATGCAGTAAATATCCATCCAACAATCTCATATTAAATCAAAGAACTAATCACAAAAACTAATTCTAAGAAACTGTCTTTATAACAGTGATATTGTTCTGAAGGCAGTTAGCTAGAGTAGTAACTTTTCTTTGAACCGAAGTGGTTTTGTTATTGTTGTTCAGAGCACTTCCTTAATTTATACTGTATAACCACTTCAAGACAGCCCATACTTCTGGTATAGTTTATATTGCCCAAATTGTGTTTTCGTGCATTTACCTTTTCCTCTTGGAATATTTAGCCAATATGTTCCAAACGTTAGTACTTTTACTCTCTATAAGATAATATTTTTGTACTTCTTTCACTCTTTGATGTGATGCTGAAACCTCTGATATAGTTGCAACCTGTAAATCCATTTGCTCCAAATTAGATTTCATTCCCTCAGGCATCCCAGCTGGTTTTTATACCAATTACAGCCAAAACAAACCAACAAAAAAAAAAACCCAAAAAAAACAAACAACAAAAAACCCCAAAAGTCAAACCCAAGAACCTCAAAATGAGATGATTTTCACTTGCAAACTGCAAGAAACTATGTATAATTATAAAAGCGTAAGAGAATGGTGATTAGTGTATGAGCAGCTTCGCTTCACAAAACACAACGGACCTGCCGGAATAACTTGAGCTGTCTGAAAGAGCTGCCTGGATTGCCAGTTTGCAGGCACACCTACACACATTTCCTGTCCTAGCTACTGGGTGAACAGCACAGCTAAGCTGCTCTTACCTACCTGTGCTCTGTCTAGGCCACATCCCACAAAACTAACAATGTTAGCCAAGAGTCAGTATATACATTTCTGGTATATGCTGAAATCTTAAAGAGCATTGAATTATGGTCTAATTTATCGAACAAATCTTCATCCTCGCTGCCACCAGAGTCCTGCCATCTTGTAGATCCCAGGCCTACACTGTATACAACCTTTATTAATAACAGCCCTGCCCTGTGATTAGCAAACGCTTCACATGCTGTGAACAGAAGAAGAAATGGGACATTTGGAGCCATGCTTTCCTTCCTACTTTCATCGTGCAGCCATGCAGCTGCCTGCTCTTTGAGAGACAAATCTGGAGCCAGTGTGGAAAAGACTTAAAGAAACCCTGCAGAAGACATCGATTTTGGGTTTTTGTGCTACCTTACTTCCCCAGACAGGGCTAGTTCACTGCATATTGCAACCAGCACAGTAGCGTGTTTCCCCTCTGAGGCGTAGCAAACACGGCTGCAGACACAGCAGCACCTCATGAGGAGCGGTGAGATTTTGGGGGTTTAGTGTAAAAAAGTAGGGATACCCCTCGCCGCCGCCAGTCACTTTTTAATTACACGGAGGGAGGCTGGCACGGGTAGAGATCAGTACAACAGGTGGACCTTCGGACGGTCGTTGATGCTGATTTATCGTCTCGCGTTCAAGGGCCGTAGAGAACATCCCCCCGCACCGAGGGCTGTCAGCACGAACTCCCGGCGCTCCCCGGAGGTGCCGCACCCCCGTGGGGGCGGCCGCTTGTGCCAGGCGGGAGCTCAACGGGGAGAGAAGGTGGGGGGAGAAGCGCGGGGCAGCCCCGGGAAGGGGCAGGGGGTGGCTGGGCCG